>APFE030760478.1:0-16738 GCA_000404065.3 Pinus taeda | reverse complement strand
ATGATTCATGACTAGGATAGCGGGAATAGAAGCAAGATAACAATTTCATATAAACCATGAAGAAGTTGTGATTTAAGCTTGAGGACCGATCCAAAGAGTATGAAAAGGGTTCATTTCCTTCCTGATGTATTTAGAGTTAAGATATTGAGGATAGTAATCAAGATGATCACCATGTATGCAATAATTGGTTAAGTAGACAGTGAAAACCCCTGAAACTTAATTGTAAATAAAGGAAATTTTAAAATTATGGAGCCTAGGGGCTAATTTCCAGAAGTAGGATGAAGAGGTATGTTACACTGACACATCATTTAATGAGGAGTAGAATCTTCCCCCTCTTGAGGGATGACCGTGCATAACCCAGATGTGTGGGTCAACTGGGAGAACCAAATCAAAACACCAACACTGCATTAATGGAGACAACCCAACAATTATGAGCTGAGATGCTAAATTTACGAGCAAACAATGAAAGATTATGATTGGAGCAGGTGAATATTATGAAAATTTTGTCGGATAGGCAGAATCAAAGAAATCCTAATCCTAGCCAGGATGAGGAAAACAAAACTAAGTCGCATGGATAGCAAGAGGAATTTCTAGAGTCAGAGTGAGGGAAAATTGGCCACGAAGGAGAGTATAATAACATATCTGATAAAAAAAGGATTTAAGATACATAAAATTAAGCTTTAAGGGGAATTTTAGAATATCAAACCACCAATATATAACGGAGAGGCTAAGGAAGCAACAGAGGCATGGTTAATCAACATGAATAAATACTTTCAAATATATAAATACGATGATAATTTGAAGGCATGATTAGAAATATATCAATTGCAGGGTAAGGCCACCATGTGGTGGGAAGAAATTAAAATAGTCAGGGAGATGGATGAGTAAGAAGTTACATGTGAGAACTTCTAGAAGCATTTCAAGGATAATTACCTAACTGAGTAATTCTATAATGAAAAGGCAAAAGAGATTCATGACATGAAACTGGGACAAAAATGTATGGACGAGTTCTTATCTAAGTTTACCTCCTCGCTGAGATATGTTCCATATATTCAGGAAGAGAAGGCTAAAGTCTAGTTCTTCATCAACATTTTCCGAAGACATATGAAGAAGAAATTAGAATTTGAAAATCGAAAAATGATGGACGATGCAGTTAGAAAGGCTCAAATCTACTATCAGCAGATGAAATAGAAAGGCGATGGTACCAAAAATTGGACTGGTAAGAAGGGACAAAGAAATTTCCCAACCAGGAAAGGCATGAAGAATACCAGTGCCAGGTACCTAGATCGAAAAGGACCAGGTGGATCTGTAAATAAAAATCAGTGGAGGTATATACCCCATAGTGAGGTAAAACCACAGGGGTTTCACTCAATTAACCTTTGACATATCGCATGCGTTCATGGCATACTAGACAATACCTCTAAAAATCAAATTATTTAACCCCCTAGCAATATGAACCCAATACACCTCCCGAATTTAAAAAACTCCTACCTTCACCAGATATTGTAGTTATCCATTTTTCCATTAACATTTTTTATACCCCTTTATATTTTTTCATTAACTTTTAGCTCCATTTTTTATAACTGCCAATATAAAAACCCTTTACCCCCTATACATCCCCCAGTATATTAAGTCATTTTTTCCTCAATAGATATCCCCCAATATGAACCCACATGGTATGGTATTGCTCCCTCAGTGAAGCCCCCGTGGGCAAAACAAAGTGAAGCATCGAGTAAGTTGGAAACAAATTAGATTCCTTACCCTCGTTTGCAGTGTTGGAGTTGCGGAGAACCCCATTACTACAAGAACTGTCACCATTGAGGGAGAACGAAACTAGTTACAAATGTTCAAGAAGATTCTATTGTTGGTGATTTGGCAAGAAACATACCAGGGATTATCGCAACATTAAAAGATCAATAGGCAGAATATCAACCATCGAAGGTGGAGCTAGAAGGTATTGGATGTCAAGTTGTGACATGGTATTGGATGTCAAGTTTGTTGTTGCATAGACAACTAACATTAAATTCATATTGTGACATGGTATTGGATGTCAAGTTTGTTGTTGCATAGACAACAAAATTATATATCTTCGTAATATTATATATCGTCTTGGGTTTCGCTTGCATCTGGTTTTCATTCAATATGAATCTTATATATCGTCCTGGGTTTCGCTTGCATCTGGTTTTCTTTCAATATGAAAAGTATTCCAAGGCCATAATTGACTTGCTGATCTTAGCGTGCACCAGTGAAATTCAGGTTCAAAATGATAAGAGTTAGAAGAACGAGTCAAATTTGGCGATCAGAAATCCCTGTTATTGTTTACAATGAGTCAAATTTCGGAGGTACTTATTACTTGCTATCAAATTTTCCACGCTTCCTAGGAATTAAATTTGGATGACTACTGAATGCATGAGTAGCGGCTGCCACTTAACCCACTTAAACAGGTTTCTTTTCTCAACTTATAAACCAACAATGAGAGCGCAAAGACTCAAACACATAAACACAAAACTTAGAACTTAGAACTTGGAACTTGCTTTCATTTGCTGATTGAACTGTTATTTATAGATGATAGAGATCTTTCTGGAGTTCAATAGGGCTGTGAATTCTTGAGGAACCTTGCCCATTTGTCAATGAATTATAGAAACTCCATTTAAAACATCTGCTGAATTCTAGCTGCTGTAATAATGTGGGTAGTTGGAATTAGTTCCTTCCAACACTCCCGCTTAATTCCAACCATATAACAAATATTTAAAACACTGTTAAACATACTCTTAATTGATATGCATGCTGGTCTAAGTCTGAGCTAGGCTTACAATATAATCTTGATTTTCTACGACACATAACTTTCTTCTACAAAACTCAAATTTTGCCTTTCCAAGAGGCTTAGTGAATGTGTCAGTGACATTATCATTTGTATTAAAGTACATTAGAGAAATTTCTTTTTATTGGACCTTTTCTCTTATAAAATGATATTGTATGTCTATATGCTTTAACCTTACATGATATACATGATTTTTCCCGAGTTTGATGGTGCTTTGATTGTCACATCTGATCACTGTAGGTTTTTGTTGACCTTCACCAACATCTTCAAGTATTCTTCTTAGCCATATAGCTTCACAGGTGCTACTACATAATTCTTTATATTCTGCTTCAGTTGATGACAAGGAAACTATTAACTCTTTCTTGCTGCTCCATGATATAGCTCCTAATCCTATGTTGAAGATGTATCCAGTGGTGGATTTCGTGCCATCTATATTTCCAACTCAGTGAGAATAAGAATGATCTGTCAATTGAACATTACAGGCATTAGTATATTCAATACCAAAATTGAGATTTAGCCATGAATTAACTAAGTATGCTTACTACATAAGTAATGTCTGGTCTAGTGGTAGTGAGATAATTCAGACTTCCCATTAATTGTCAGTACATTGTTCCATTCACCTCTTTTGTTCCATCATCACTTCTTAATTTGATATTTTGTTCCAATGGAGTACTCACTCCTTTACATTCATTCATATGAAATCTCTTTAGTACTTCACTTGTATATTTGCTTTGTGTGATTATGGTTCCTCCATCATTTCTCCATACTTCAAGACCTAGACAATAATGCATCTCACCAAGATACTTCATCTCGAATTCATGTGATAAATTCATTTTTATATCTATGATTAATTTATCAACACTCCTTGTTATTATTAGATCATCAACATATATAGAAAGTAATACTATATCCCCATTTCTATCTATCTTGATATACAAATTAGGATCATTTTTACTCTTTTTAAGTCCTTGCTCGAAGAAGAATTTGTCAATTTTCTCCTACCAATATCTAGGGGCCTATTTTAGTCCATATAACGCCTTTTTTAACTTGCATACAAGATGTTCTTAACCATTATTTACAAATCCTTCTGGTTGAACAAGATAAATTTCTTCCATTAAATCACCATTTAGAAAAGCTAACTTTACATCTTATTGATGTAGCTTCCAATCATATTTAGTTGCCAATGCTATCATTATTCTGATTGTATTCATTTTTACAACCGGCACAAAGGTATCTTCATAATCTATACCTTCTTTTTGTGAATAACCTTTTGCAACCAATCTTGCATTATACTTGTCTATGCTACCATCTACATTAAATTTTGTCTTGTACAACCATTTTGATCCTATGGGGACTTTATTTTCACGTAGTTCTGTTAATTTCCAAGTTTCATTTTTTATTATAGAGTCATACTCTTCTTTCATAGATTCCATCCATTCTTTATGATTTTTGGCTTGTTCATAATTTAAGGGCTCAAAAACAGTCATTACTTGAGACATTAAGGCATTATCTTTATACCTAATGGGGGCTTGAATTTGTCATGTTGACCTTCTTAGATGTTCATTACTTTGTGGAGTACCTTCTACATTTCTTCTCTGTGGAGTGCCTTTATCACTTCTTTGTGGGCCTTGATCCCTTGATGTGTCTTTTGGAATGTTCATGTGTTCTAGTTCTTGGGTTGATTCCTCAACTTCTTCTTCCTTAAAGTTTTCATAAGAATACTGCCATGTATTATGTTCATCTTCATTTATTTGTTTATCTACATGCTCATGAAAGATAACATCTCTACATGCAAAGACCTTGTGAGTGCTTGGATCATACATTTTATAGGCTTTTTGATGAGTGCAATATCCAATAAAAATACATTTGATGTCTTTGGCATCTAATTTTCTCCTATCATCTTTAGGAATAGGAGTAAAGGCCTTGCATCCAAATATCCTTAAATGATTAACTTTACGTTTAAAACCATAAAATGCTTCAAATGGTGTTTTGTGCTCAAGATACTTAGTCGGGCTATTTTTAAGATATACAGCTATATTGATGGCTTCAGCCCAAAAACTATTAGAAAGTCCTTTACTTTTTATCATACTTTGAGCACATTCAACTAATTTTCTATTCTGTCTTTCAACTACTCCATTTTCTTGAGGTGTCTGTGGCACTGTAAATTGTTGCATAGTTCCATTTTGTTTGCAATATTTGATAAAATCTCCTGAAGTGTATTCACCACCTTTATCTGATCGAAGAATTTTAATGTTCTTTCCTGTTTGATTTTCAACCATATTTTTGAATTCTTGAATGTATTCAAACACGTCACATTTGTTTCTTATAAAGTACACCCAGGTGTATCTAGTGCTATCATCAATAAATATAAGGAAGTAATATGCTTCACCAAGTGACTTAGTTTGCATTGGACCACATACATCAGTATGCACTAGTTCAAGTATTTCACGTTTTCTTCTATTTTCATGCATAGGGAATTCTTCCCTATGTTGTCTTCCTAGTGCATAACCTTCACATTCAAAGTGTTCTCCGTTAATAATTGGAATACCTTCTACCATCAAATTCCTTTGTAGTAACATTAGGTCATTATGATTTAAGTGCCCATACCTTTGATGCCAAAATTCTATGGTTGACATGCCTGTTGATGCCAAATCTTGATGCCCATTCTTCATTACATCCAACTTTTATAAGCCTCCAACTCTCATTCCTTTTGTAGTAACCTTGTTGTTGTCCTGCACATCCTTTACCAAACAATGTGATTTCACAAATTCAACTTTTAAACGTTGATCCGTGATAGTAGAGACTGACATTAAGTTCTTCTTTTTTCCAGGAACATACACCACATTTTGAATTTGTTTTTCTTGTCCATTAGGCATCATAACACTTATATTGCCATATCATTTAATTTCATGTGATCTATTATCTCCTAAATAGATGTGTCCTCCCTGATTAATCTCATGTTAAGTATCAAACCAATCTCTTTTGCATGACATATGGATTGATGCACCAAAATCTATAAACCAAGCATTATCATCATCAGTTTCTGTTGATAAAGCAACATTGGACACAAACAATTTAAGATTGCTAACATCCTGAATAATTGCTTCATCTCTATCAACATAATTTCCTGAATGCCTTTTTTGTTTAAATTGATCAGACCCCCTTTCCATGCAATTCTTAGCAAAATGACCAGGTTTTCCACAATAATAACACACGTCATCTCTACTTGATTTTGCATTTGTCCTTGGTAAAGGGGTACCTTGAAATGATTTTACCTGTGGCTTTTTGCCTTTAGTTTTCTCCCACTATTTACCTTTGAAGGACTTCTTCCCTTTGGCCATCAATGCTAAATCTGAATTAGGAGAATTCTGTTTAATGCTTCTTCTCCGCTCTTCTTCCTACATAAGTATACCTGCCAATTCATCAAAAGTAGGAACCTTCTCTCTAGCTGAAAGACCAGTTATAGACATTTGATATTCATCAAGCATTCCGCTTAATGTCACACTTACCAAGTATGTACTAGATACTGATTCACCAATGTCACCTAGTTTATCCTTTAGATCTTCAATTCAAGAAATGAAATCGCTCATACAATTTTTTGAGAGTGTCCCATGTCTCCTTGGATGTTTTGCACTCTATAATGTGTGGAATAATGTTGTCCTTAATCATCATGCGCAAAAGCACCTTTTCTTTGTTTTCTTGTCGCTCCCAATCTTGAATTTTAGCATCTGTGGCTGGAGGGGACACTGGCTTAACTTCAGTTCCAGACACAATCGCCCATGTATTGTTGACTTCCATCAAGGTCTACAACTTGAACATCCAATTTGCATATTTTCACCATCTAACTTGTTAGAGTCAGAAATATAAGATTCAGCCAATATATTAGTCATGGTCAATAGGCTTATAAATCCTTAAATACCAATCACCAACTTTTTTTTTTTACAAATATAAACACTCAAGAATAAAATTTTATCCAATATATGGCTACCTTCTCTTCCCTTTTTTTTTAATTCATATATATTATTTTATTCCTTAATGACAAGAAAAACACAAAGCATGATATAGACCTACGTTACTTCAATCTTTGAACAAGAGTCTTCTAAAAAAGTCACCCATTCCTTCCAAAACAGGCATAGAGTGGTTTTCCAAAAGAAACATGTTTATAATTAGACCGTGGTTCTCATAAAATGTTCTCTTTTTCGCACCGTAGGCTATCTTTTTCTTAAAAAAAAAATACACTGCAATTTTTTGTTATATTCACAAAATATATGTCACCATAAAATAAACACAAAATATATGCCACCAAAAATTTGATACCAGCAGAAACAAAGGCCTCTTTTTCTTAATCAAACCCAAGCTTCACCTTCAGGCCAGCACACCCTCTATTACCATCACTTAACAACTCCTCCTAGGAAATCCCCAGCTCCTTCAGCTAGTGGCTATATTAGTGTCACTTTGCTTTTCCTGGGAGCTCTTTTACCAGTGGTTCTTTGTATCACACTCTGTTTCTCCTCACAATGCCTTTCTCTCACAAACTTCCGGTCACTCTGCAACACATACGCTCTGCAACTTAATTTCTTCCACACAGTCACTCTACAACACTGAAGCTCTGCAACTTAATGTGTTGCACACAGTCACTTTGCAACACTCCTCAATATGAAAAATTCCAAATTTTCAACATACAGGTCTCTTACAAAATCTCACAACGAGACCTCACACATATCACAAAAAGCAGATCACAGGACACTCTCCACCACAATGGTTGTTGCAACGTTCCTCCAACTCAGACTTAGCTATCCCCCAATGGTGCTTATTGTTAAATCCAACCCACAGCACAAAGCTTCCAACTTACATCACACAATTGAGCCTTCAGACTTGCTACCTCCTTTACACGGCTCACCAACACTGAGCTCACAACTCTTTACCAACACTCAACCTCACACTTGGCTCTGATACCAACTCAGAGAGTAGAGAGTCAAACACATAAACATAGAACTTAGAACTTGGAACATGCCTTCATTTGCTGATTGAAATGTTATTTGTACATGACAAAGATCTTTCTGGAGTTCGATGGGGCAGTGACTTCTTCAAGAAGCTTGCCCATTTGTCAATGAATTCTAGAAACTCTCTTTAAAGCATCTGTTGAATTCTAGTTGATGTAATAATGTGGGTAGTTGGAATTAGTTCCTTCCAACACCAACCTGTAGAGTGCCCATCTCCGCATGAAATTTCAACGCAGAGAAGCCAAGTTATCCAGTGGATCTGGTCTTCCTACACGTATCCAAACCAGGATGCTATGATCTATGAATTTATTTAAGAAGTCGGGCATACAACGTATGAGTAACAGAGCGAGGAGAAGAGGGTCATGAAACACTGAGAGTGTTTTGACTGCAATTAAAAACCCTGAGGTGTACGTGATAAGGAGTGGAAGAGGAGTATTTTAGTGTTGAGTTTCTTTTCCCTGCAACTCAACTCAATTCAATTCAGAAAAGAAAGAAAGAAAGAATGCATCCCTCCGTTGATGAATAACCTAAGCATGCAGGTGGATCTCATAATTATGAGAATCCTTCCCACCCAATTCATGGGTACCCGCAACCTGCAGTAGCTGTTGGTGTTTCGGCTTATGATGCATATAATAATAATAATAATTGCCCTCAAATTCCTTTTGAGCAGCAGCAGGGGGGGACATCCCTTTGTATGGATCACTAGACTCTGTGGCTACGGTGAAGATTGCAGCAGTTGTAATCTTATTTTCTTTTCTTACCTCTATCACAATTGTTATATGATTTATTGATTGGTAAGTATTTACTTATTAACTCAATGAATGACTATTGCAGGTTGTCTCACATGTTTGTGCCCCTGCATCACCTTTGGCCGGATTGCCGAAATAGCTAATAGTGGTGCAACATGTAAGTAGTAATTAATTTATTCTTCCATTAGTTTAAACGAAAATATGATTCTCACAATTGGGCTATTTTCTTCTTTCTTCATGTTTTCATATTGTCTACTTCCTTTGGAGCTTGCGGCGTTAGTGGAGCTTTGTACGGTGTGCTACTCTATTTTATGGGTCACGCCTGTATTCGTGTTTGTACAGAAAGAAGTTGTGAGACAAATTCAATTTGGAAGGGAAGCCTTGTGGAGACTGCCTTGTTCACTTTTGTTGTGAGTGTTGTGCTCTGAGCCAGGAATACAGAGAGCTCTAGAACAGAGGCTTGATCCATCTCTCCGTAAGTGATCTTCTATTAGTTTCCACAGTTCATAGTGACTTGAATTTACTGTTTCTTATGTTGTAAATATGGATTTGAACACGAAGGGTGGATAGGAAATCTCGAAAAGTAGAATCAATCAGCATCCTAGGGAAGGTTTACGATAGTGCCCCTATGGGTCAAGCTATGAACAAATAGATGATGATATCCAGTGGTTGAAGCTACGGCAAATAAATGATCCTATCCCATCTATCCATGTATATTGTGCTTTAATATATAACTAAGTTTTGAATTGTCTCATTTGCACTCTATGATTAATTCAAAATAAACCGAACTGGGAAATGTATGGACTCGGGTTTTGTAGACTCTTTACGATTTTATTTTGTGGGTTCTTTACGATTTTATTTATAATAATAATAAGCTTGAAGGCATGTGAATGGTTTATAACATTAAATTGTTATACAACTTTATGTTGGTTTTTTTGAGGTTTTTCTGCTTTATTTTCTGTTTTAATTTGTCTAAAATTCTGTTTTAGAATCAGGAGTTTGAGTTGGCAACTCTCCATAATCCACTAGTTTTATGGGGTTTTTAGCACGCTGAATTGATATATGCAGTGAGAAAACTAGTTTAAACAACACAAATCAATATTTCAAAAAAATAATTTCCCAATTAGGATCAACAACTCCAAAACTTTTAATGGTTAAACCAGTTAACAAATCTAAACAGGCTACTTCTTGCTGATGGTTGTGTATGGCCAATTATGATTTTGTATTAGATATATTATTAATAACCAATAAAAATGATGTTCTCCATAAATAAAATATTTTAATTTCCACCTTTTACATCTTTATGTAAAGAAATAAAGTAATTGGAAGTAAAAAAATAATATACTTTTTACTATTTGGGAGATATATACATTCTTCATTGTTTAACACAAAACTAACATAAAATAATATTATTGATATTACATGATGTTTAATACATGACCACATTTTTTTGGACACCCCCCCGGTGAAACCACTAACCACTCCCCCCCCCTTCGTAAAGTTGTGTCGCTCACTTCTGATACTGCTCTCCTACCAGTTGCACTCCCTCCACTCACCTTCTACCACGTCATTCATCCGTTAACTCCATCCAATTATAAAATTTCCCTCCACAATTAACCTGTTAAGCAATTAATTGTTTAGGCATTAATTCAAGGGATCTGGGCCAGGTTCAATGGAAAAACCAAATTGATTATATAAACCTCCCTTTCATAGGCTAACACGTTACCGAGTTCATGCACTATCTTTGTTATTGATTTGTTGCAGGTCTGCTCGACTAAAAATTTGACTGTTTCTACCTGTCAACGACACTCTCTGCTCATACTTTTCATCCTATTGCCTTTATTCTTCCCTCCAAAACCTAACTCCTCTCTACATATTCAAAATCATAATCTAATCCTCATTCCTGTTCTTAGCCTTAGCTAAGATGCCTCCAAAGGATAAAGGATAAAGGATGAGAGGAACTGATCAATCCTCTGATCTATCCTCCCATAGATCTTCATCATGTCCCTTTTGCTTATAGAGACTATAAAATCCATAAGACTCTTTGTGAATTCAACCTTTTTGAGATGTATTTCTGGCTCGAGGATAAGTATACAGACATGTCAGATGATATCCAGTTGAGGGACTCTAATTTACTCCACTACGTTTTTCCTCGCACCCACAACACCCCATATTTTATTAGAAAGTGTCATGCATCATATTCTCCAAGCCAAAGGGCCATCATCACCCCCACTGGAGAATTTATGTTTACCATTACTCCTCAAGCCATAGACTAGATGATCCAAGCCCCGAGAGTAGAGAATGCTTCACTACCAAAGAAAAATCCTCCCTATCCCTCCTTTATTTTCCCTGAGAGAGCCAAGCATATTATGACAATTGTTTCCTACCTCCTTGGCTACTACTCCGATCAGTGGGTAGATGAGGCCATCATAGGATTTATGTCCATTTTCTCTATTGATTCTAAGCCCTCCATGGTGTTTAACTTCAGCCAATTTCTTGTAGCATCTTATCAAATTTCCAACCGATGAGGTATTTAAGTATGCCTCCGTGTTAGTTTACATGTTATTATACTTCGAGGGGGACAACATCAACCTTTCCTTACAAAAGCTGGATGCAGAAGGGAACTAGTAGTCAATCATCTTTTGGACTACTCTAGTGATGAAGGGAGAGATGGAGTATACATATAAACAATTTATATAGATGTTTTTTCATCCAACAATCAGTCTTCTTAGTTGCAGGATAAAATGAGGGATCAGTGAGGAAGTAAGTAAGGTGTTGTAGCTGTCATACCAAGTCCAGGCAGAGGATTGGTACCTCTATGAGAACTATACAGAATTCAGAATATTTGGATGTCATCTTGCACCTTACAAGCTCCCCAAATTCCTCCCAATGAGGATTTTTGCTCTGGAGTACATAAGGCAGATGATCAATATCAATGAAATCCACTTTGTTGCTACCAAGAAGAAGTCCCAATTTAAAATCAAAACACAGATTGGCCCTTTCATTCGCAACAGTAGGGCATAAGGGTTAAAAGCATATAAGCTCTTAAAAGAAATGAAGTTTAGTATTAGCTTTACCTGGTCATATGATCCATTAGGGATCATTTCTAAATTAAGAGTAGAAACCAAATCTAGTCCTTACATTGAAACTTCCAAGCCAGAGATAGAGAAGTACAAAAATCAGTTACAATGGGTTGAGAATACCCCACAGGGGACAAAAGAACAACATGTATCATCTTCTACAATGCATACTCCTACCATGTAGGAGAAAACAACCAAGAGAAGTAGAGAGGAAGAGTCCCCTTTAGGGACAGACTTTCTCAGTGAAGGTTTTAAGATAATGTATAGAAAGAAGACCAAGCTTAGTTCCAAACTAAGCCTTAGCAAGGCTTCAGAGCAACAAACCATTATCACCACTAATGAGCCACTTTTTTCCTCATTAGTGGGTGATGAGACCACATAGGCTCCTACTACCTCCACAACTTCAGAAGAGCAACAGAAAATTATGCAGACCATCACATCCGCTTCACGAGAAACAAAGAAGATTATAATGGACATCTTTAAGGAGATAAAAGTCAAGAATGAGGCCTTGAATATAAATGCCTATAACTAGTTCTAGAAATAGAATTATGGTGCTCAAAGTAGCCTACTATCAACTTTCGATTTAGAAAAAGGAAAAACCCAAACAGAATTCCTCCAAGCACAAGTTCCCCAGCCCAAGGTAGCATCAGACTATAAAAAGGAAACCTTTGACTTTGATGTAAAGGATATACATCCCATTGACCAAATGGAGATGCATAAGTGGAGTGGGGAAATGATATTTTTAACTGTTATTAAAATTTCTATGAGTTTATCAAAACTGCAGGTTACCTTAGAAAAATTCTAATCATAGCTGAAGATGGAGACGATACCTGCACTAAAAGCCTGGAGGACTTGGTAATCAAACTTAGTTATGACCCTTCAAACATCAATGTTGCGGAGGAACTTGTAAAGAAAAAGAATTTAGAGATAGCAGCATTAAGGAAGCAGTTAAAATTTCTAGCTATATAAGATCCTCTAGCCAAGGATATTGAAGAGACAGAGACACAAAAGGCAGATATGATGATTCTTATCATGGAGAAGAGTGCACAACTGAAGCAAATGGAGACAGAGATGGAGAAATTGATTAAAGAAAAGGAGGAAGTTGCTAAAAAGACTGTTGTCCCTTTGGAAGCACTTCCTATCATAGCCATTCCTACAACCATATATACTACAACAAGTACAAGAGATGTTGCAGATCAATTGGAAAATGCAGTACAAAATATGTCTCTCCAGACTGAAGAGATCAAAAAGATTGAGGATCAAGTGAAACTTCTAGAGTATCATCGCCAAACAACTAAGACTTTTCATGCATCGGAGCTTCATAGAGCTCAAAATCAGATAGAGGCATGGAAAAAGTCAACGGTTGAGTCTTCTGTTGGCTCTACACTTGGTCATGTTAAAGAAATCATATGGAAAAATATCATTGATGAAATAGATGAAATCTGGCCATGTATCGAGAGTTTTTTTAGCAGAAGGAACTCATGGAGAAAGCAAAACTGATCATTGCCACTATCACTGCTCAACTAGGATAAATTCTTGCTACAACAAACAACATCATAAAGTTCCTTAATTCAAAAAGCAGATATCAGTTGGATGATCTAGGAGTGGATGAAAGAACATAAACTATTATGGAGTTGAAGAAATTTCTAACAAAAGTGAACTTGGTTTTATCACTGACAGAGAAGTGTCACACTCTAGAGGTAGCAGTTAACAGGTTTTTCACCACGATTGATGCATTGAACAAGAAGGGTCTGCCTTCACTTTTTGTAATCATTGATAAATTTATCACCAGGGAAACCTACATGAAGAAGCTTCAGGACATTTTGAAGGATACAACTAATTACTCCAATATCAAAGGTTTTGTGACAGGCAAAGCATTTTACGAAGCCATCAACAACATAATTTTTATTGAACATGAGATAAAGCACATTTTCTTAGTAAAATCCACTTTTGCTCGATATAGAGAGGTAGATGAAATCTACCGCAAGGTAACCAAGATAGCTATTCTAGATGAAGAACGGTGGGAAAAATTGTGTTAATTTTAGGATTAAAGGATAAGTGAGCTTCACCAGTGCAGCAGCTGAATAGAGGCCACTCAACAACTTCCTTTCTATTAATTCTAAGTTAATAATAGAATGTTGCATCACTCAGGCATTTATTGTAATATTTTTGTATTTTTTTTTAAATGCTTCATTCTATTGAAGTATTCAGGGTTGAAACCTTGAACCAGTTATCAAGCAAATTTGTACTAAGCTGGAGAATCTTTGAAATAATAAAATATTTTTCATTTGCCTCATATGGTCTGTCTCTGAGTGAGTTGTTTTGATCTTAGTTTTTCATTATGTCTTCTTCATATAAATTAATTCTTTTACAATCATCCGATTTAAAATTTAATTGAATACTAGTTTCATTGTGAATCCACTGTGAATTTGTAATTTAAATAAGAGATTAATTTGCAGAACTATCTGTTATTTTGAATTCCTCTTTGAACTTAAATTACACTAGATTTCTATATTAGCTTAATTATACTTTTTTGGTCAACGAAACAATGTTTTCTTGATTTTCGGTTATAAATGATTAAATAATCAGTTTGAATATTAAATCAGTTGTACGTCTACACATTCTTCTTTTCCATCCCGCTAAAATCAAAATAACCATGTGCATGTAAAGAACAACCTTTTATTTTATTAAGAATATTTCTATGTTTAAAGCACTTATTTATAAACAGTTCATTGGTCATCCAATCATTAAATCAACAAAGCAATATAGATGCTTTGGCATAACCAATTGACCTTAGGTTATCTCAAAGAACAACAATATCAATGGTGTTGGTATTGATTTAAACTCAGTTCACAAGTCCTTTTCCAATTACATTGGAGGATAATATGTATTGTTTAATATTCAAGAAATTATAACTCCTAACCTTCCAAAACTGTAAAGAGGAACTAGATAGTAGCAAACAGGCCTTCAAATTTGAAGCATATAGACACAAAACAAATACTTTGAACATTATATTTTGCAATATAAAATTCAAACTCATGAAACAATCATGCTCTTAAAAATAAATAAAGAGGTCACACAAACAAATTCTATATTAAAATGTTCAAAACCAAGCACTTTGAAGGATTTCAGTTGATATAATAATAACATTCACCTCATCGATTCCTACCAAGATTAACATGTAGTGAAGATACGTGTCCATTGTGTATTGATTAAACAAAGAATTAGATAAACTCCATATGGGATAAGCAATATGGAGCAGAGGAAGAGTAATTTAGCGTTGAGTAACTTTTGCCTGCAACTCAACTCAATTCAGGAAAGAAAGGAAGAATGTATCCCTCCATTGATGGACAGCCTAAGCATGTAGGTGGATCTCATAATTATCAGAATCCTTCCCACCCAATTCATGGGTACCCGCAACCTGCAACAGTTGGTGTTCCGGCTTACGATGCATACAATAATACTAATAATTACCCTCAAATGCCTCTTCAGCAGTAGCAGGGGGGACATCCCTCCACATGGACCACTGGACTGTGTGGCTGCAGTGAAGATTGCAGTTGTAAATCTATTTTCTTTTCTTACCTATATCACAATTGTTATATGATTTATTGAAAGGTAAGTATTTAGTTATTGAATGGTAAGTATTTACTTATTAACTGAATGAATGACTATTGCAGGTTGTCTCACATGTTGGTGCCCCTGCATTGCCTTCGGCCAGATTGGCGAAATAGCCGATAGCGGTGCTACATGTAAGTAGTAATTAATTTATTCTTCCATTAGTTTAAACGAAAATATGATTCTGTCAATTGGGCTATTTTCTTCTTTCTTCATGTTTTCATATTGTCTACTTCTGTTGCATCTTGCGGCATTAGTGGAGCTCTGTATGGTGTGCTACTCTATTTTACGAGTTGCGACTGCTGTTATTCATGTTTGTACAGAAAGAAGTTGTGAGACAAATTCAATTTGGAACAGAAGCCTTGTGGAGACTGCCTTGTTCACTTTTGTTGCGAGTGTTGTGCTCTGAGCCAGGAATACAGAGAGCTCTAGAATAGAGGCTCTGATCCCTTTCTCGATAAGTGATCTTCTATTAGTTTCCACAGTTCATGTGACTTGGATTTATTGTTTCTTATGTTGTAAATATGGATCTGAACACGAAGGGTGGATGGGGAATCTGGTAAAGCAGAATCAATCAGCATCCCAGGGAAGGTTTGCGACAGCGCCCCCTATGGGTCAAGCTATGAACAAATAGATGATGATATCCAGTGGTTGAAGCTACAACAAATAAATGATACTATCCCAGCTATCCATAGATATGGTGCTTTAATATATAACTAAGTTTTGTATTGTCTCAGTTGCACTCTGTGATTAATTCAAAATAAACCGAACTGGGGAAATGTATGGACCTGGGTTTTGTAGACTCTACGATTTTATTTTGTGGATTCTTTATGATTTTTTTTATAATAATAATAAGCGTGAAGGTGTGTGAATGGTTTATAACATTAAATTGTTATACAGTTTTATGTTGGTTTTTGGATGGTTTAAAACATTAAATTCTTATACAGTTTTAGGTTGGATTTTTGAGGTTTTTATGGTTTATTTTCGGTTTTAATTTGTTTAAAATTCTATTTTGGAATCACAAGTTTGAGTTGGCAACTCTCCATAATCCACTATTTTTCTGGGTTTTTTAGCTCCTGAATTCATATATGCAATAAGAAACCTGGTTTAAACAACACAAATCAATATTTCACAAAAATAATTTCCCAATTATGATCAACAACTCCAAAACTTTTAATGGTCAAACTAGCTAACAAATCCAAATACAGGCCACTTCTTGCTGATGGTTGTGTAAGGCCAATTATGATTTTGTATTAGATATATTATTAATAACCAATAAAAATGATGTTCTCCATAAATAAAATATTTTAATTTCCACCTTTCTCTTACATCTTTATGTAAAGAAATAAAGTAATTGGAAGTAAAAAAATAATATAGTATTTGGGAGATATGTACTTTATTCATTGTTTAACATGGAACTAACATAAAATAATATTATTGATATTACATGATGTTTAATTCATTATATAT
>APFE030760477.1:23716-36047 GCA_000404065.3 Pinus taeda | reverse complement strand
CATTGATTTACATTATTAATCTAATTTATTATGTTGCTAATTAATTAAAATTAAATAGAGAAATTCGTTATATGTTATCTTATTAATTGATTGAATTAGTTACTAAGTTCTATGTTTAACTTAGATTCAAGAATTTTTGGAGAACTCATGTTATATGTTTATGCCCTTAATGCTGATAAGGTTTTTTATATTATCTATGTACGATTAAAATTAAAAGGGAATAGTTTTATGCTGCTTATTCAATTAATATATTTTTAATTAAAGGTCATATTATTTGGAGTTCTTAAGAGATTAAGCTAAAGGATAATTGATAAGGCATAATTTATTCTTGACTAAAGAAGAGCTAAAAGGTCAAAACTCTTAAGGTTTTATAGGACACCCTGACTAAGAGAGGAACAGCCAAGATATGGAAGAGAGAGGGAGAGAGAGAGAGAAGGAAGGGGGAGATGCATTATTCTAGGTATGTTCCTAGCCTTGAGTGGCTTGATCATCGCCCACCAGTTCTGCTAGGCATCCAATATAGAGTTTCCATGCTATCGAAAATGAATGGGGATAGTTGCGAGAAGCATACTCCATAGATCCAAAGCGACAGGGCAAAGCAAAAAGAGATGTTCTGTAGATTCAAAGATTTGTTTGCATAAACAACACCAAGATGGACCATTGAATGAACATTTCATAAGATTATCCCCAGTGGGGGCTTTATTCCGGAGCACCATCCACATGAAAAATCAAGAGCAAGGAGGTGATTTCAATTTCAAGAGCAGGCTCCACCACCTCTCAAGGACTGGAGTTCGATGCGCCGAGTAGATGATAGGTTATCCTTCCTTGGGTGTATACTTCCCATGTTTTTCCAATGCCCAGAACATTTCATCTTTGCTTGTTGTGATCTTGATATGAGATTCAGTGAGTGCATTTATGTATGTTTCCCAATCTTGATGCTAGATATTGGGGAGGTTTAATTGAATAACATATTTCCAGGATTGTGAAAATAGATTGGTGTTCTTAGGATCATCGATATGTTCAAGATGGGAGATGCCCGAATTGGTGAGATGTGTGATTAATTCATGTGGGAGACTGTATGCGTTGCCACTTCTAATCCATGAATCCAACCCAACCCTAACCAATGAACCTGATTTTATTCGCCATGTAAGCCCTTCTCGAATAGAGGAAATAGAGTTGAGGACAACTTTCTATATAATTGAGATGCGTGATCTGCTCCAAGAGGGTAGTCTAATCTAGTCCATAATGCCATGAGGACGTATGTATTTTTGGGAGACTACCATAGTCCATAAGCTTCGTGTTGTGAAAATTTGCCACCCCAATTTAGCAGCAAGGGCAGAGGAGAAATGTGACAGGCTTTTGATGCCCCACCCTCCCCATTTCTTGGGTAGAGCAATAAACTCCAATGAACCCAAGCAAATAGCCTTCCTTCTAGTCTGTTAACTCTCAGGTTGTCCCTAAGCTCCTGAAGGGATACAACCGAGGTAACCACAAACCAATCTTTGGATTACAGGTTCTAGCCCACCTGTAATCAGAGAGGGCTCTCTCTTGATGATTTAGCTTTGTTGATTATGATTTTAGGCTAGCTATTGGGTTCAATGGGTTTTGATTAGGTTTGGATGGTGTTTGAATGGAAGGAAGATGCATTCGAGCAGAGAGGCAGGCATAGAGTGATAATTTCAAACCATTGGGCATGGAGTCAAGGAGTAGGACCGCAATTAGGCTTTCTTGATCATAAGAGGACTATGGAGCAGAGTAGATGCGCATGAAACAACCTTCAAGCTAAAGAGATGGAGTGAAATGTAAGGAATGAGAGGCAATTAAGAATCTCTCAATCAACTTAACAGAGGGAAAGATGATGAGCTCTATCTAGGGGTAGTTAAGAATCCCTGGATAACTGTCACACATGGTGAATTAGGGCAAATATGAGCGAGGTGGAATTCATATTTATGCCTAACAGATGAAAACATAAAGAAACAATAGAAATTGAGCATAGAGTGCACTTAACAAATTCTAAGCTATTCTTTCTTTCTGCTGCTTAGATAATGATATATGAATGGAAAGACGGAGGTAAGAAACACTTATTGAGTCATGTAACATCACAAGAATTCCACAGTCACTCTTCAACCATTAAGCACAGTAAACAATCCATTCTCCAAGCTCGTAAGCAGTCTTTGATTATAGAAATTACCAAACATACAACGCGAGTCTCTGTTCAAGCAAAACTTCTAATAAAAAAAAACCATCCTCTGTTACATTGTTCAGGGCCCTCTTTATAGGTAAAATATCCTGAAGTATTTATTACAACCGACCTAAACAGGTCTGCGGGAAAAGGTTTTTTTAAAACCTAAACTTGTGTTGAAATTAAATGCAAATAAAATATCTATTGAGCTGCGCCAGAAGCAGCTGGATCAAAATGAGTTAATATAGTGTCTTTGGTGACCTGGTGCAGTGGTTCTGCAATCACTGTGCTTTGAGTTCTGGTCCATTGATCTCATGTGAGCTTTATGTGCAGTCATTGTGATGATGAGCTTTGAATGGTTCCTTATCTGCTTCATGACTTTCAAGGTTTTCTTTTAATGTTTGATTCGCCTCGAGCCCTGAGAAGATCTTCACTGATACACTTCGCTGCAACACTGATACTCTTTAACATGGTTTTTTGGCTTCACATATGCTTTGATAGTCTTCAATGCCTGAACCGGGTCTCTCTCTTTCTTCTGATACGCTAAAATTTTCAAAATCGGGCCTTTTCTTCCTTTTTCAGCGTAAAAATGGCTGAGGAATCAAAAGATTCCCTAAAGATTCCCCAATATGGCCTATTTCCTGTAGCGATGCACGATTAGCGCTAAGCGCTAATCGCGCATCGAAAACTGCCTCAGAATTTGAATTCGGGCCTCCTAAGATGCATTTTCGTGCTTGTGAGCCTTTCTTTAGCAGGTGACGTCAGCATGACGTCAGCGGTGGGTCCTGGTACGGCAGATGACGTCAGTGGGGTGACGTGGCAGGGTGCTACATGGTGCGGTGCCTTATATGTTTCTGCAATGCGATGGCGGTAACTAAAATGCTGCGAGTTGCGATGCGATGTATTCTCTTGATGCTATGGTAATGTCGCATCGGAGCAAAGGGAAGAGGCATGCATTTTGGAAACGTGACTCTTGCAATCGCCGATTGCCGATCTCGCGATATCACATCGACTAAGAGGGGAGGGGGCATATATATGTGACATATAGTATTTGCGATACGCCGATTGCCGAAATGGCATCGACGGGACATCCATCGGGGAGAAAAAACAACGAGCCACATTAACCTTGCGACCTCCGACTGCGATAATCGCGTCGGAGGGGGATCCAAAGGGATCGAAAGAATGTTACGACAGTCGGCAAGGTTTGTTGCGATCGGAGGAAGGGTATGTATGCTTTTGTAGAGCATTTGAGGCCTCAGAAGAGGTCCGATAACCTAAAAAGAGGAATTTTATGCTTAGGAAGGAGTCCATTGCTTTGGAAGATGGTTTTTAAAGGGTCAAAATGAGGGTTCTTGCTATGTTTCAGGCAAACTTAGCAATCCCCAAGGAATACTTATGGTTATTTTTCAACCAAGGGGAGGGGATAAGTATGTAGGGGAGATATTAACATAGTTTTAGTAGGGGATGGGGAGATAGATAGGGGGCTATATAGTAAGTTAGTAGTTAATATGACCATGATGAGAAAGCGCTAAGTGGGTGAATCTTAGGCTATTTAGGGGAAACAATGATCCATAAAGGGAGTATGAATATTCCTTAGGTAAAGCAGATCTTTACCCAGGTGAATGATATGGAAAATGATGAAACTAAGAGGCATCAAGCAGATCTTGATCTCTTCAGGGAGATTAGTGAGTGTCTTGGGGAATAAGGAAGAAGGGGGAAATTAGTCATGCCTCGCTTGAGTTCTTTAAATGGAACTTGTCTGATAATTGTGACCTGAATAGATATGACACTTGAAAATATGGAATTGATCACAAATCAACATTTTGCGACCTCAAAATTACCTACCCAGCCTACTTACCTAGCATTTTTTCTTCTTTTTGGTTTGGGTGCATTTAGGCTTGCTGACCCAGCTTTTTCAACCTTTTTTCTTTTTCTGTCTTCCTATCTACATCTGCACTTATTTCTTCCAAGGGCCCAGATTAAGCAGTGGGGCTCCTTTGATTCTCTACCTGTCTAAGGATCTGCCAAGATTAAGCGTTTTTGATAGATAGTCATTCTCTATATTCTAAAACAGGAAATTGAAACCTAGGGAGGCCAAGATTAAACTGTTTGGACCTCCCTTTAATTGAAAATTGTTCAAAAAATGGAATGGTACATCAAAATTTGAACATAGTAGTGGCGTTTGAACTGGTACTTCCTCTTGACAACTCCATTGGCCTCTGTAGCAAATATGGAACATTGCAGTATGCAAAGAATGACATATTTGGCATGTAAAAAATGTCAATCATGAAAGATGAGTAACCTGCTGCAGCAGGAAGCTAACACAGTGTACATTTCCAAAGGAATCTGCAGCATAGATTTTATATTCTCGTGAGTATGCCCCTTGGGATCCATGCCAAGGACATCCAATAGACAGGGATAGCCTCCAAAACATATTTTATGAGAACTAGTCGGCCAGAGCTAGAGAGATATTTGTGATGCCATCTGTTGAGCCTTCGCTCAATCTTAGCAACCAACCATATCGAATCTGAAATTCTGTAGTGTTGAGGCTTTAGCCGATAGCCAAGATATTTTATGCCTTCATCCATAGTGTGTAAAGTGAAGGGGAACCTATGAAGGGAAAAATGAATTTCGTGAGGGGAACATCCAGATGTAGTGATGGTGGATTTACTGTTATTGATCTCCATTCCTGTGGCTATATTGAATAATGTCATGACTGAATGGAAATATATCAAAATCCCCAATACCACCATTAAGAAGAAGCAGGACATCATCCACAAATAATAAATGAGTCCCCTTTTCGAATGAAAGAATGGAGAGGCCGAGCCATTAATAAGAACACTAAAAGATACTTTAGTTATACAACACATAATCCAATTGATGAATTCCGGTGGAAAACGCAAATGAGTTAAAAGCATTCTAAGATATAGCCAACTTGCATGATCAAAGGCTTTTGAAAGTTCTACCTTGAGAATGATACCTTTCAATTTTTTAGTCTTGATGGAGTGCATGACCTCCTGGGCTATTCCTATAGCTTCATGAATTTGATGATCCTTAAGGAAAGAAAACTGCGCGGATGAGATGTGTGCAGAGAAGATGGGACGTAGGAGATTTGCAATGATTTTAGCTATGATTTTGTAAATAAAGTTGCAGAGCGATATTGGTCGAAAATCATTGAAGGATTCTAGACAATCAAATTTTAGAATGAGCATTATAAATATGGAGTTGAAAGATTCATACATGCGACCCGAGGTGCAACAGTCTTCAATGATGTTGAGTAGATCTCACCAAGAATATAAAAAAAAAGCTGTATAAAACTCCACATGCCATCCATCTGGTCCGGAGAATTTGTGCTTCTTGAACCATTTCAATGTAGATTCAAGCTCCCCCATGGAGAAAGAATTGATCAAGTCCTCTGCATCCTCCTCATCTACAAAGCGAGGGAATAAATGAGCCACTCTTATGATTTCTGCCAATGAAGCATTGCGGGGTGCCCTATAGAGATTCCTAAAATGTGAAGTTCCAAGTGAGGCTAGATTTTGAAAAGAATGTACTCGGATTCCCTGCTCATTTGTCATTTTCCAGATAGTGTTAATATCTCCGTATCTGTTAGCAAATTTATGATAGAACTTTGTGTTGTAATCTCCTTCTTTCAACCAAATTGCTTTACTTCAGAGCCTCCACGAGTCTTCCCTATCCTTCATAATTTTATCCCTCTAAGTTACAAGGGAGGTGAGGTGTTCTTTATGGTCAACAGATAGGTAGCCATGCCCATGCTCATCTTCCAAACTTTCTATCTTAGATTCAATGTTACAAAGGGTTTCATCATCTCGTAGTCTCTTGTTATGTGCCTAGTTCATAGAGAGATGGTTAAGATTGATAATATTATGAGAAAACCCTTCCAAAATGTTCCTTCCCTCACTAGGAGGATTGGCCTTCCAATGGTCTGTGACAAGTCATATATACTCAGGGTCCTTTAACCATGAAGCATTGAATTTGAAAGGTTCTTTGGTCTTGTGCGCATAGCCATTGAATTCAAGATATATGGGCGATCTAGTCTCCGAGCCAACATTGCATCCCCCGTCCTCCTATTCCTCTAGGTCAGTTGAGGGATATCAATTAGCCCATGTTCCTCAAGAAGAGCCTCAAAAGTGTCGAATAGAGTATCAATCTGTGCATTTTGTCCCCATGATTCAGCATATTCGATTGAAAAGTTAAGATCACCTCCCAATATAATATTATATGCTTGGAGGAGGCTAGATCGAAGGATATGTTCCAAAAAGGTTGCCTGATTATGTCAGGAACCATAAAAACTGATCAACCTAATATGAAGACAGACCTCAAATGAAAAAATGTCCACCCCTATGTAACCATATCCACCCAAAATGTTGTTTAATTTGATCATCTTGGGATTAAATCCCAAACCTATTCCTCCGGATCTCCCATTCACATCCAAGGCATGAAATTCCATCCAGGGATCATTGCTTCAAGTGACGGGATGATGTGCTCAGCTAACCCAAGTGTGAAGAAAAATTACTTCCACCTTCTCTATGTTTAAGAGTCTGCGAAAGGCTAGTTTTTTTACCGGACTATCTAACCCTCGGTAGTTGAAGGAGAGCAACTTCATGAGGGGGAGGATACTAGGGTGTTATGTGCTCTAAGAACTTGGTCAATGGTGAGTTGGCGGCCAGAAAATACATCCATACCATCTTGTATCTTGGCCTTGGATATGGAGGAGGGACGACCCCAAGGTGGTTTAGGGGGCAAGGGTGGGGGGGAGATAAAACCAATTCCCAAAGAGTCCTGTGTCAGGGGGCGAATCAGGGATCAAAGGTTATAGGAGTGAGATCGATTAGAAGAGTTTGAAGATGCAGAGGGAGACCCTAAAGAGGATTGACCTGGGAAGGAGGGTGGAGTATAGGAGAAGGTTGGAGGGGGGGGGGGGGGGGGATTCAAGGGACAAAATAATGAGGGGGGAGCTGGAACAAATGTATAAATCCAGTGCAATGCAGAGGTGAATAAATAGAAGCAGTGGAAGTAAGGGAATTAAAAAAAGTGAAATGATTGGAATTACCCGAAGAGAGCGCTGCCGTCGCCACCACTGCCACCGCTGCTGCTGCCGCTTCCACCACTACTACCACTGCCGCCACCGCTGCTGCCCGAGCCCTAGTTAGTGGAGGCGAGGGATGTTGAATGTGGGCAGTGCCGTGCTTCTTCTCGTGCAACTTGGAAGCTTTGTTCAGTTCTGTGTCTGTGCTCGTAGGATGTTTAGGTATCCCTGGGTCAGTCTCAAGCACCACTGACTAATGATTTGGAACAAGGGTATGTTTTACCATAAGACATTCCTTGCATAGGTGCCTGACTTTGTGACAATGCCTACAATGAAATGGTATACCATCATAGTCCAATATTTGAGTATGTGTATAATGCTTCTAATGGAGACTGATGTGTTCCTCTAACCCCTCCCTGGTGTCCAGATGAACCAATATCTGCACCAAGGACATGTTGCCTGATGATAAGTATGAATTTTCGTGCTCCAGGTATGTGCCTCGAGCGTTCCTAATGCGCTCGAAGATATCCTCTAGCAAAAAATGTAAGGGTAAACCAAGGAGTCTTACCCATAGGGGTCCAACTCCTAATTGTTCCTGTTCTGGATCAAACAAAGGGATCCATCTCTTGAGCAACACTGGGGTGTGCTCAATGTGCCAGAATTTAGATAACACCCAGGATGTGTAATCTACCTTCAGGAAACAAAGAGCGAACTATCCACGAGTCAAAGTGGTAAAAGTCGGTATATTAGTCATAATATGCCCCCAAATCTTTGATATCCACTGTTTGAGCCTAGTCGATGATAAGTTTTTCCCCGAACATGACCAACCAACACCTAGTCAACAGTGTCAACAACATCTCCCATTTGAATTCCCTCGCCAAAATGGAGGGATATGTCCTGGTTCCTTGCTTTTACGCACTTGGATTTCTTTCCCTTTTTTGATATCTTGTCAAATCGAGCTTCCCAGGAGGGTTTAGGAGGGGGCTCCTGTTCATCAGCTCATTGCTCTGAATTGCCAGCCACCAAACTTGACGGTGTTCCTTTAAAGAAAACAGATGTGGGGGGAGTAGATACAGGGTGTGCAAAGGACCAGAGGGAAAATCCAGAGGGTTTATATTTGACATAGTGGATGAAGGATGCCAAAACGCCAACAAAAGGAGATATGGTAAACCCCGAAGGATAAAAGGAGGGGTCAGGGTCAATCGAGGAGGCTAGGAATAGTAGGGATGCTGGCAAGGGGGGAGGGGTAGTGAAATCTGGCCAGGTGAGAGGGACATCAGGTAAATGGTCGACCAGACATGACGATCCTAGTTCAGAGTACAAGGGAAAGGAAACCGCATGGGGAAATTGTCAAAGGAGGCAGGGTTTAGAGACAACGACACATCTGATATCGGGGGTGGTGTGGTCGTCCAAATGGGGACCGAAACAAAAGGATCCTCTAAATAATTAACCTAATAAATCTCCATGTCTGTAACCAACATTCCATGAAAAGCCCACGCTAGATTCCAGAACCATTAATGGAAGCGTTCACATTGGGGAGTCGTAGCAAAAGGACGGTAAATGGGGTTGTAGGGAGGTCGTCGAGGAGATCATGGAAGGTAGCAGGTAACAGGCAACATGGATGAGCAGGCGAAGTGTGTGACTGGAGCGAGCGGTGTAAAGAAAATTTGGAACATGTAACCCTAACCCTATCCGACCTCAATGAGTAGTCGCGACTGCAACAATAACTCCATCCTCACTCGTCATAGATCGTAAATCATCTATGAATTATCTTAATAAATTATTCATCTCTTTGCTTGTACTTTGTTTTAGTGTTGATGCTCGTTTATTAAGAAATTTCTCTAGTACTCATTGATGGTTCTTGATGATTGATTGGAGCATTGTGACTCTTTTCTCTTTCATTTGCAAGTCTTGTCAACAAGCTCTCATATTTAATAGCACCTAGATGCACAATAAATAGGCCTTCTAGATCAACGTCTCGCTAGACTTTAACTTCTTTTAAATTGAAACAATGCGAAGACTTCACAAGCTCTATAAGGTGGCTTCCATTTTTCATAGTTACTTGTCCAACAATAAATATCAATTTGTTTTTTTTTCCTGTTCAAATATAACTTGCAAATCTAGTATTATTTGCAGACTTTGGCAACAAAATACCCGTTTATAACAATTCTTGGAAGCAATAATGGTTTACCTCAAAACCCATCAACTTGAATAACTGTATTATTTCCTCTTTCTTCATGTATCCCTTTCCCCACATGAAAACTAGTGCGTTTCCATATAATCTATGGGGTTCTTGTCCAGTTATGATGTAAATAGATTTCTTTACAAAAATATCTTCAATTAGAAAAAAAAATGGAGTAGCTTCCTTCCTCCACAATATGGGATACCAGAACTACATCGATTTCTTCATAAAATTTGAAGTTAGGGTTATGCGGTAAGTCATCAAACTTATGACTTGAGATAAGGGTTGTTATCAAATATGCCATCATGAAGAATCTACCACTTTTGAACAAATTCACTAATTGAAAATACAATTCATTTGCAATAAGAAATCACATAGAGAATGGATTTTGGGACAATAGTTGTAGTTTCTTGACCCATTAGACAAGCACAAAGCTAACAGAAAGATCTAAATGTTTGTTTAAACAAAGTAATATCTAGAAAGGAAAGATCAAAAGGAACCTCAGAATTTAGTGAAATGAACTCTTGAATGATGTTCGAGCTACCTTCCTGTGACTCTAAAAAACTATTTGCTTTGACAAATGTAAGCATATATCAAGATTCAGTAGCTTGAATATGTGCCTTAATGCCTCCATAGTCAAAGAAATAGGAGTATTTTGGCTGCGAGCATAATTGTTCGCATCTTTAAATCAAGTTTTTGTGCGCACAAATAAATGATTTCTCTAAAATCAAACACCTCTCGGATGGATGCAACCTTTTCTAATCTACTGGACCAAATCTTATAACTACTATTCTCTTGCATGGACAGATTCACATATCGTTGATACATAACCGACCACTGAAAGCTATGATCGACAAGCACAAGTGAGTTAATTGTATCAATGCAAATAACTTCTTTCCTTCCCTTGGTAGTCATTTTTTCTTTGTACATTTAAAATATTTCGTTAATGAGTAGCATTTTCACTACCTTTTAAGTATGGATTTATCGATATGCTAAACAATCACCACCTGTTACTATTTGGCATGTGAAATCTCTTTTATAGGAGACTCTCAATAAATACAAATTAAAATAGCAAAGCTGATGTTTACGTGAAATAGTAGAAATAATTCACATAGTCTAAATAGGCCATAATTCTGCTGAGGAAACAATAGAAATTTCGACATGATTTTTAGAAAACCAAGTACAAATTTTTGGAAAACTAGATTACAGTTTGCAACCTTCACAATTTTTGTTATTGTGGTGATTTATTGAGAGTATTGAATATTGTGATTTTTCCATTTGTACTATATGTTACTATTTTATGTGTGAAATATGTTTGATGGAACATTTTGAATAAATAGAAATTCAAAAATAGCAAAGCCGATGTTTTCGAGAACTAGTGGAAATAATTTAAAAATAAATTTGGAAACCATTTACTCCATGGACGAAACAAATTAAATGTGAATCTTTTCTAATAATGACAACAACCCTACAGGTTGTTAATAATCTTTATTACGAAATGACTTTGATAGTTCGAATCACACCTACTACTATATCGACGTCACTTTACATGTAGTAGCATTTACTGTTTCTGATTACATGTTGCTTTGTTCATTTGCCAAAAGAATACCGAACCGTTAATGTCATTATGTTGAGTACAAAAATGAGGAAAGTGTACTATGCACAATATATATAATTTTTTTTCAATTCTACATAATGCTAGTATATGATTTTGTGCATTTTCCATTTGCAGTGTGCCCCTTCTGCATTGATTACAATTATGTAATTGCATTACTATCGGTTCAATAGCATTAATGTTTCTTACGCGCAATAAAAAACATTTAATTTAATATTTGATAATTGGTATTTATTTTACAAATGTAAGAAGCAACTATGGGTACATGAAAGAAATTTGTTGAGGGGAAATTCATATGCAAAACTGCAACATTTCCAATAAAGTATTTGCTACACTACGAATTAAAGTTTATGTTCCTTGCTTTGCACACCCACTCTCCCACACAACAGTAACTATTGACACAAATTAAAAAGATGCTTATCACAAATCCATATCGTATTCGGAAAAATTGTGCAAAGAGAAAATGTTACAAATTTTGCTATTCGACAAAAGTAATTAGAAGCAGATGATTACTTATACATAAAATTATCAAAACTTCAAGAACAAACTTAGTATCCAACTGAAACAGAGATAAACTTCTTCGATATAATGAAAACTCTGCATACAATTATAGTTCTTAGTTTACTAGGTCAAAGCTTTTTTTCATGCATTAAAAAATAATTGAATTTGCATTCATTATAAAATTATTAATTGTTTTTTGCAATTGATAAAATTTATTGTTAAATAATTTTGATTTCGTCATAAAGTTAATTTAATTTAATTTATATTTATGATTTTAGGTTTATAGTTGTTTAATAAAACCTTTCATTGTGCGGAAGTAGCTTCGTGCACATAATGTAAGCTTTAATATGAGCTTCGAACAAGAAAAGCTCCGCACAATGAAACAAGTTTCTATATCTAGCACGAGTTATTTAAATACTTAATTTCTTTAAGAAAACAAATTGTCCATGTATATAACTAAATTACTTACAAAGATTGATATACCATTAACTATTGCAAAACAAAATATGTAGTTTTTTCACAATCCTTCGAAAAATAGAACCCATAATTCAATGTATTATTATTATTATTATCATATCTTGCTTTCAAGTTGAGAAAAATAATTTATTGTGTCATAAGTTCCTCTTGATGTTTTACAAAGTGATAAAATTTATTAGTAAGTAAATATGATTTAGTCATAGACAATGTTCAATTCTTTCTCTATTCAAGCTTCTGTGATCCATAATGAATCAAACAAAGTCTTTCGGTAGAAATCACATGAGAGAAATTTTTGGCTGACGCGTTTCGAACTAACAAGTGTGG
>APFE030760477.1:0-18412 GCA_000404065.3 Pinus taeda | reverse complement strand
GATGGAGGGATCGTGGGGACGACCGCAGGAGCCGCAGATTTGCGAAGGTCTGGGATAGCAGGTTTCTTCTGAAGACACATGGCCTCACCCCCGTACGGACACCGATTACGGATCGGCTAATCTTTCTTGCCGACAGTTAATCTCGCTTTACCTCCCTCAGCCGCCGCCCGTTCATACCTTGCGTTCACCGTCTGTCGCTTTCCCTTCGCCATCGCCGACGGCTGCCATTTCCTCTACCGCGAAGGTGCTACCAAGATGGATGGGCACATGGAGGACCTGGTGGATTACACAGCGGATCCGCTTGAAAACAGTGTCATTTTCGACATTCCCTATTTTGCGGGATCTGCTGTTCTCGGTTCCCCGGTTACCTCACAGAATCCGAACCCTAACCCTATCCCTAGCGGTCCATCATCCTCGGTTTACCCTGATTTACCTCCCGGTGTATCCGCGCCTCCGTTTTCGCCTGAAACGGTTCACCTGTTTTCTTCTCTCTCGCCGCAAACCCTCTCTTTTGATCAGTCTCACCCACACCTGAATGTGCCGCCCCCGTCAACTTTCCCCCCGCCCTCTACCCTCGCGGATCACACCACCTCGGCGATACCCTCGGGTTGTTTCGGTACCCCGGCAGTAAACGTCCGGACTTCTCGGCCATCCTCTTCTGCGGGCGGCTCCAGCCCTTTGGTAGACCATCCCTCCGCTCCCCGCACGAAGAAGCAGAAAACTAAGTGTATCAAAGCCACTGATAGGGAAATTTCGGTACCTTTTGGAGACCCGGCGGATTTTGGTGCGGCAGCACAGATGGCACGATCGGTTCTGGTGGGGCATGTGCGTGGTCGGACCTTCACTGTGGACAGATTAACAAAATGGGTGGAAGAAATTTGGGGAAACCTTCTCAGGGATCTTCCTGAAGTGCACATCCTTCCGCGGGGATGGTTCTCTCTCCATTTCTCCAGAGAGGACTATATAGATCTTGTTCTGGCAAAATTCTGGCATATTGAATCCGCACCGGTACTGCTTAAGCGTTGGAGCCCCCTATTCGACCCTGAGCGAGAACAGATTGGTGCGGGTCCTCTCTGGGTACGGCTGCCAGGACTCCCTCTCCAATATTGGAGTGAAGAGGCGCTTCAAAGGATTGGAAATGCCCTGGGTACGTATCTGGATCATGACCGATCCTATATTGAATCCAGGCAGAGAACTCTTGCACGTGTATTGGTTCATCTGGACACCCGGGAGGGTCTTGAAAAGAAGATCACACTAAACTGGGGAAAATTCAGCAAGATACAGACTCTCGATTATGAAGGTGTCCCATTCAGATGTTATCACTGCCATGAAGTTGGGCATCTTGCAAAGGACTGTCCTATGATCAAAGGACCAGATGCATCTCCAAAGATCTCTCCCCCGGTTACGCGCGAGGCCTCACCTACTTTCGCCCGGGCTCCCCCAGATGGTATTCCGGCCCAGAAGAAAGCGGCGAAGAACAGACGCAAGGATCAGAGACCACAGTCGCCTCCTATGACTAGGGCAAGAGCCGCGGCGGCAGCTTCATCGGATCCGGGTATGAGTCATCCCTCTGACCCTGTATCGATTATGCACTCATCTTCTATTTTGCATGCATCTGCATCTGCATCATGCACTATGGTTCAATGTCCCCCTACATCATCCCCCCTGCTTGACTCTACCAGTCCGCCAGCCACTACCACTGCTCCCTCATCTCCATCCACCTCTTCCAGATCTCATCCATACTCTCTTCGTCCACGACCTCTGGTCAATGGTTGTGGAGGCCTAGGGATTATCCCAATCAATCTGGGGTCACAAATCTCCAGAGGGCGAAGATCTGATATTACAAAAGCAATTTGGAGGGCTGGGGCGGAAGTGGCATCCGGTCGTCAATCCACTATTGAAGGGGTCCTTAGAGCAGCCACCACCCCTCGAGATGGTCCCCCATGAAGTGCTTATCTTTCAATTGTAGGGGTTTGGCCAGTGAACCCAAAAAACTAGCCATAAGGAGGTTATTTGATACAGAATTACTAGATATCATCCTACTTCAGGAAACCTTGGGACCTGCAGCATCCATTGAACTCTGTCTAAATTCTATATCACCTAGATGGAAATTTCTAGCCTTGGATGCCTCGGGCAGATCAGGGGGGATGGCAATTGGAATAAATCCTCGCACTACCAGATTAGACTCTTCCTGGGGGGGGAAGGGCTTTATGGGAGCTGACATTTTCTCAGCAGAGATGGGCAGGAGTTTCAGAATATTAAATGTGTACGGACCATGCCAGCACAGGGAGCCATTCTGGAATAACCTGCTGGATCTATCTCTATTAGCCGAGGACCACACCATTGTGGGGGGCGATCTAAATTTCTCACTTGGCTTTCGCGAATCTTGGGGGACAATGGCTCAAGTGGACTCGATCACGGACTTCATGAGGAGTGCACTAGAACGTGCTGATTTAGTGGACGTTCCCATGCATCAGCCCATGCCCACATGGCGAAACAGGAGGGTGGGAGAAGCGGCTTTAGCGCGCAGACTAGATCGCTTTCTTCTAAAGGCCCCATTGCTCCAGGAGCTGCATCATTTCAAACAATGGGTGGGAGCTGGTGGCTTGTCGGACCACTCTCCCATACTACTGGAAATCCTTGGACCCCAAGCCAAGCCTAAGGCACCCTTTAAATTCAACCACACATGGTTACAAGATCAGGCATTCCATAGACTGGTATCGGAGTACTGGTTATCCCATCCTATAAGCAGAGAAGCAACATCAGCCAGAGGTTTCTGCAAGAACCTACAGGAATTAAAGCACATAGTCATTAATTGGGCCAGGGAGAAAAACTGCAGGGACTCAGCATTACTCACATCTGTGGAAAATGAACTGAGCTCAATGATTGATGACAGAAACCTGGGTTTTAGAAATGCAGAAGAAAAGTCTCACCTTATTGAACTGGAAAAACAAAAGGCGACAATTCTTAAGCTAAGGGAGGAATCCATCAGGCTCAGAAGCAGGGCGATCTGGCTAAAAGCCGGAGATGAAAACTCCAAATTCTTTCACAATTATGCGAAAGGTCGAAAGGTATTAAACACCATCTGGAGCCTACCTATCCCTGGGGGAGGAGCAGCGGAGACTTTCAACCAAATCTCCCAGCTGGGCACAACTCACTTCCGGAACATCTTCAAAAACCCTCCTGGTGTAAATCTAGCTGAAATCATTGAAGTTGCTTCCCATTTTCCGCGGTTCGTTAGCGAGGATATCTCAGAAGAGCTCATGACGCCGGTAACTATGGAAGAATTGGAGAGTACCCTCAAATGGTTCAAAAAAGACAAGAGCCCTGGGCCGGATGGCTGGTCGATCGAATTCTATATAGCCTTTTTTGACCTGATTGGCCGGGACCTTCTTGGTCTTATTGAAGAGTGCAGGACCTCTGGAACCTTATACCATGCCATAAATTCCACCTTCATCGCCCTCATTCCCAAATCGGATGCCCCAGCATCTTTTGATGATTTTCGGCCCATCTCCCTGTGTAATGTCCTCTACAAAATCATATCTAAGATCATTGCCAACAGGATCAGGCCCATACTATCTGCTCATATTGCTCCTCAACAATTTGCTTTCCTTGAAAATAGACAGATTCATGAAGCTATCGGATCGGCTCAGGAGGCTCTACATACTATATGGTCCAAACATCTCAAGAGTATCCTCCTCAAGATAGATCTCTCAAAGGCTTTCGATAGGGTCAGCTAGCTCTACATCAAAATGATGCTCATCCATCTGGGATTTCCTTTACCTTTCATTAACTGGATCATGGCCTGCATTACCTCACCCTCTTTCAGCATTCTAATCAATGGATCCGCCTCTCATTTTTTCCACTCTGAAAGAGGATTACGTCAAGGTTGCCCGCTATCCCCGCTTCTCTTCCTTCTGGTTATGGAAGGATTGAGCCGCCTCATCATATCAGCCACCAGAAATGGGACTATCAGAGGGTTGAAAATTACAGAGGAATGTTTCATCACTCCTCTTTGTAGATGATGTTCTCATTCTCTTGGATGGGAGCACTCGGGACACGACGACTTTCTCTCATATTTTGTCGCTTTTCTCCAAAGCGACTGGAATGGAGGTCAACAGAGGGAAATCTACCATCACTCTGTCACGCACATCGGATGATGAATCTCAGAGAGCCCTACAGGCTTTCCCCTTCAACATCCACCCGATAGACAGAGGACTAAAATATCTTGGCTTCTGGCTCAAGCCAATATGTCAAAAAATTGCAGATTGGACTTGGTTAATCGCCAAATTGGAGAAGCGCTTAACCTGCTGGAGCTTCAGGTACATATCCAGGGCCGGAAGACTAGTTCTAATAAAGTCAGTATTGGAGGCCACCCCGGTTTTCTGGATGGCTCTTGCATGGATCCCCAGACACATATTAGCCCGCATACAACAAATTTGCAACAGATATCTGTGGGCGGGAAGCCAAGATAAGAAAATATTCGCTTGGATTGGGTGGCAGAAGATTGCCATACCAAAAAAGTGGGGGGGTTGGGGACTCAAGCAACTCCCACTGTTTGCACAAGCTCTGGCAGCAAAAATGAGCTGGGCTCTGATCACAAGCCAAAATCTGTGGACTAGGATATCATATCATAAGTACATCTGGCCCCTTGACATCATGGATTGGATCAGACTCCCATCATGGAACAGCACAGGAACCTCATCTATATGGAAGGCAATCATTTTCTCAATGCCCATGATCAGAGACAATCTGGCCTGGCGAATCAGGAATGGCACACTCGTGCGGATCGGTTTAGACCCTTGGGTAGGCAGTGGGGGCAGACACCAGCTCCCACAGGACCTCGTGGAGTACCTACTCACTCGCAACATAAAGGTGATTGCCCACATTGCGGATCTAGAGGCCTCCGATATATTTCACCAGGCCTGGCTATCACCTCGACAATTAAATATCCCTCCGCAGTGGCACCAGACATGGCTTTCTTATAGGGAGGCTCTGACTGAATCTCATATCCGAATTACTGAAGGCAGCGACGAATTAATTTGGAGTCCATCGGAAGCTGGGTATTATACCCCAAAGGGAGGGTACTCCCTACTCATCAGTAATAGGATGCCCGAGAACCTGGTGGACTGGTGGCATTCAACATGGAAGCTAGCCACCACACCTCGTACAAAGCTCTTTTTCTGGTGCGTTCTCGGGAACAAAGTCCCTACGGGAGAAAACCTCCAACGCAGAGCCCAACAGGGACCAACCTGGTGCGTTCTCTGTCGAGCTGCGTCAGAATCCACAGACCACTTATTTCTTCAGTGTAGTATTGGGAAGACACTATGGAACAACTTAAAAATCTCCTTATCTTTCAATGGGCAGTGGCACGGACAAAACATCACAGAAGCATGGAAAGATTGGAACTCTAGACACAAGGGCATGTTATTGTTAAATCTCCCGGCCATAGTGTGTTGGCAGCTATGGAAGGCTCGGAACCGGATCATATTCCAGAACAATCCTGTGCTCTGGCATCTGGTCGAAGCACGCATCGTTGCGGCTTTCAAAGACCTCCCGGAGCTCCCAACCGCTCCTCCTCGTCGCCCTCGACCGCCCCCCATCATTGATCGATCTACCCCATGGGCATATTTTGATGGTGCAGCAAACCAACAAGGAAGTGGGGGTGGAATCATCATCTACAAGACTGATCATCACTACTTCAAAATTAAAGCGGGTTTGGGCAGGGGTTCAAACAACTTTGCTGAGCTGATTACACTCAGACATCTCCTCCATTTTGCACTGGGCCATAATATTGATTGCATTAACATTTTTGGGGACTCAAAAATCATAGTAGATTGGTTCAACAACACTTCAAACTGTCACGTGCACACACTTAACATCATTCTGCATGAGGTTCTGAGATTTAAAGCAGCTTTTAACATAATCTCATGTTCACACATCTACAGGGAGCATAACGAAGGTGCCGACAGATTATCCAAGGAGGCCACGCTGATGGATCGAGGAGTCTGGGAAATCACGGAAATCATCGGTCAACAGGAACACAAATTTTACCACCGTCCCTACATAGATCAGGGATATCATCAAGCTGCTGGTCTATAACAGCAGCAATTTTTGAACTATATATAGCAGCATATATGTATTTAATTTTCAGCACAATCTAGAACTATATACTAAGCGAGCCAAAGGCTTGGCTTTTTTGAAAATGATATGGAAAATACTGGATAACCCTGCGAGGAACATCCAAATTATAGATCTTTTTGGCATATGACACAGGCCTCACTGTAGACACAGTGAACCCTGCTTTTTATCATAGCAATATCAATGTAAAGTTTTCAAATATAAATGAAAGTTTTACGGATTTTTCCAGAGGAAAAAAAAAAAAGAGAAGTTGTACCTGATCAATAGGTTAGACCACCTTTCTAGGAAAATTATGCTGAAAGTTCACAACAACATGAAGAAGACCATGACACCTAGATATACTTGATGGGAGTAAATAATGAGGATACCATTTTTCTTAATCAGGAAGAACAAGAATTGTACATGTTACAACAATTACAATTAGAGTATGGAGAGTCCTTTGAATACAAACAAGGTTATGAATCTGCTATCTATGAAGTTCATAAACAATATAGTCTTAGAAGAGAAAAGAACACAGAAGTTCCTCCTAAGAAATCAGCCCAAACCCAAACAAAGAAAATAGTGGAAGCTCATGTGACCAAGATCCTACAAATTCTAGCTACAGGAGCTCAGGAGGCTTCCAGCCCAAATATTGTGGACATAACATCAATTGCAACTCAAACTTCATCTACAACTCAAACTTCAAATGCAATTCAAACTGTTCCATACAGGAAAATTGAAAACAAAACATTTGACATACAAATTGAATTACCAAGTGCTGACAGAGAAGACAAGAATACACAAACCACAATCGCTAAAGATGAAATTACTCAATTAGGAAAAACTCAAATACCATTCAATATGAAAATTGAGTTAGCCAAATTGAAAATCCCAGTTCCTTTAATAGAGCTAGTAAAAAATGAATCATACACAGCACAAATCACTGAAACACTAAACATAGGTGAAGGCGAAGATGTTGTAAAACTTAATGATGATAAGCCTAAGTTGTTATTTGGTCCAGAAGTAAATGAAAAATATCAACAAGGGGTATCCCTCCATTCTATATTAGCTTAAACATTCATGATAAAATCTTACATAATGCTATGTTAGATTCAGGAGCATCTCATAACCTAATGCCTAAAGCAGTCATGGAAAGGTCAAACTTAGACGTCACTAGACCCTAAAAGGACCTATTTTCCTTTGATTCTAGTCAAGTCAAATGTCTTGGCCTAATAAAAGATTTGTGTGTAACTCTAGTCTAGTTCCCAACAAAGAGTATTTTTATGGATATAGTAGTTATTGATATTCCACACAAGTATGATATGTTGTTATCTCACTCATGGGGAGAAAAATTACAAGGGTCATTGCAATTAGACATGTCATATGCTACCATTTCTGTATTTGGTCAACAAAGAAAGATTTACAGAGAGACCTTGATGAAATACATGGTAAGTAGTTGAGAAAGACCACATAATTACCCTATTTATTCCATGCATTCTGATCTGGACTCATTTATCTTATAGAATTCAGACAATGGCAAAGATAAAATCACATGTGTAGAAGAAAAACACAAAGAAATTGATAGTGAAAACATAACACATGAATCTCTATGGAATTTATATTTTGATGGGTTTGTAAATATATTAGGAGCAAGAGCTGGAATATGGATATACAATTTATAAAATGATCATTCAAAAGAACATCCTTTCATATTAAATTTAAAACACACTAACAACATGGAATAATAAGAAGCATTAGTGCTAGGCATTCAAATTGTAAGAAAATTGGGAGCTAAAAGAGTTTCCATCATGGGAGACTTGGAACTCATTATAAAACAAGTCAAGGGTGAGTACATTACTAATAACCCTAGACTTAGCTACTATAGAGAAACCATCCTAGACTTGATAAATTGTTTCCTTGATACTGACTTTGTTGTCATTCCAAGAAAGCAAAACATGCACTCTCATAGCTTAGCCACTTTTTCCAGCACATGTAGATTACCCTTCCATCCAAATCATTAGTACACAGCTGAGGTAAGACATAGACCAACCATACCTGATAATCTAAAGTATTGGAAAAAAAATTCACATGATAATCAAATTCATGATTTTATGATTTTTGAAGGATATTTGGAAATGGTAATATAGACATTGACTGTTCATTAGATTATACCATAAACAATGAAATAGATGTAAATAATGTAAATAAGCTAGAACCAACTAAATTCACCAAACTATAAATAGAAAAAATAAAGATAATTGAAATTGAGGAATTAACCAGTGATGAATCAGAAGTTTTGACCCTCAAAGATAACTTTTTTCCTAAGGGGTTATCCCCACTATAAGACCTCTTTGGATCCAATGATGTCACTAGAAAACCTAAAATGGAGCCTCTATGGTCAGGTATAGAGGAGTGAAACATAAGAACAAAAGAAAATCCTAAGCTTACCAAGATATACAAGACACTACCCCCAACTGAAAAGATGAAGTACATTAGCTTGTTTAAATAATTCCAAGATGTCTTTGCCTGGAGTTATGAAGACCTCAAGTCTTATGATACCAAAATTATCCAACATAAGATACCAATTAAAGAAAATCAGAAACCCTTTAAACAAAAGCTAAGGAGAATTAACCATGTTCTTATGCCATTAATAGAGAAAGAAGTTAAAAGGATGTATGATCGTCGAATCATAGCACCCATCAGATATTCTCATTATGTCTCTAATTTAGTCCCCACTAGAAAGAAAACAGGAGAAATTAGACTTTGTGTTGATTTCAAAAACTTGAACAAAGTATCTTTGAAGGATAAATATCACATCCCTAAAATGGACCACATTATCTACAGGGTAGTAGGGTCATCCAAGATTTCATTACTTGATGGATTTTTTGGATACAACCAAATCCTAGTCCAACCTGGAGATCAAGAAAAGACAACATTCACCACTCCCTAGGGAACTTTCATGTATTTGGAAATGCCTTTGGATTAATGAATGTTGGAACAACATTCCAAAGAGCCATGGACATATCCCTTGCAAAGGAAATCCATAAATTTTTAGTCATCTACCTAGATGATATCACAATGTTTTCCATGTCAGATAATGAACATCTAGATCATCTAGGAAGAGTATTTACAAAATGCAAAAAGTTTGGCATATCCTTAAATCCTAGAAAATCACTTTTTGGATTAGAAGAAGGAAAGCTCCTAGGACACATAATCTCAAAAGAGGACATTAGAATATATCCAGCTAGAATATAAGAAATCCTAAACATCAATCATCCTTGGAACATTAAAGGATTACAAGCATTCTTAGGTAAAAAAAAAAATCTTAGAAGATTCATTTCTAGCTTAGCAGAACTAATTAGAAATTTGAACAACATGTTAAAAAAGGGTTCAACACTTAAATGGACAGTAGAGGCTAAGAAGTATTTTGAGGCAATCAAGGAAGCTCTTACTAAAACACATGTCCTTATAAGTCCTAATTTTAAAAAAGATTTCATAATTTTTCCATTTTCTTCGGAGCACACTATTGCAGCAGTCTTGCTGCAAAAGAATGATGATAGTTATGAACAACCCATCGCTTTCTTCTGTAAAACTTTGAGAGATGCTACACTAAATTATAACATAATGGAAAAGCAAGCTCTTTCTTTAGTGAAAGCCATAAAACGTTTTAGATTATATATCATATACTCTCACATAACAACATATGTTCCATACTTAGTGGTAAAAGACATTCTAACTCAAAATGGACCTGATGCAAAAATAGACAAATGGATTGCCACTGTACTAGAATATGACATGGAGATCAAGCCTATAAAATTGATTAATGGCCAAGGTTTAGCCAAACTCATGGCTGAATCAAAGAGTCGAGCCTTAGATATAAATTTCATTGCTACTATAGATGATCAAGAAGATATGAAAACTCCACAAATCAGTGAAACTTTTATAGATCCACCCTGGTATGTAGACATTATATTCATTTTACTCAATGTACAAGCTCCTCCTAGTTTATCTAGAACTAAAAGTAGATTCCTAAAAATGAAAGCAACAAGATACTATATCTTAGATAATGTTTTATTTTGGAAAGATCATGGTGGCATCCTTTTAAATAATTTTTTAAAAGATGAAGTTGAAAAACTCATGCAGGAGATTGTGGGGGACACCTATATTGGAAAACAACTGCAGATAAGATTTTGAGGTCAGGTTTTTACTGGCCCACCCTTTTTCCAGATGTTAGAAAATATGTGACCTCCTATCACAAATACCAAATATTTGAAGGGAAGAAAAAACTCTTACCATTACCCCTCAAACCTACCTTAGTAGAAATTCCTTTTCAACAATGGGGTTTAGAGTTTATTGGAGAAATTCACCCACCCTCCCATGCCCAACATAAGTGGATTTTGATAGACACTAACTAATTCACAAAGTGGATAGAAGCCATCCCTTCTATACAAGCCACAAATTCTGTCATTATATCATTTCTTGAGAACAACATCCTTTCTAGATTTGGGTGCCCACAAAACCTCGTCACAGATAATGTTGTTGCCTTCAAACATAAGAAAAAGGTAGATTTTTGTAGCCAATACCATATCATCCTAGGGCATTCCACTTCCTATTACCATCAAGGTAATGGACTTGCATAATCTTCAAACAAAATCCTAGTCAACATCATCAAGAAACTGTTATAACATAACAAGAAAACTTGGAACAAAAGGTTGATGATTGCCCTATGGGTAGACAGACTTACTACTAAGAAATATGTTGGTACATCTCCTTATCAATTGGTATATGGGATGGATAATTTTTTTTCCATCCTCATTAGGAGTGCTAGTAATGAAAATAATTCAAGAGATGCAAGTAGAACCAAATGATATCCAAAGGAGGATAAACCAAACAATTCATTTGCAACAAAGTAGGAAAGAAGTTTATATCATATCCCAAGTAATTGAAGATAAAATCGAGAATATTTTTTATAAGAAAGCTAAAACAGAGGATTTCTTCATACGTTATCAAGTGCTAAAATGGGATTCCATAAGGGAAGATAAAGGAAAACATGGGAAATTTGACTTTCTATGGAAAGGCCCATATATTATTTATGGTTATAGAGGCAAAAAAGCATTTTTCTTAAAAGAATTAGATGGGACAAACTTACAAAGTGGACCAATCAATGTTCGAATGCTAAAACATGATTATTCACCAAAATAATCAGTAATTCATTTGTTTTATTCACTGTAAATACGATAGAAAATTTTAGATTGGAGTGGACGATATTCTTGTAAAGTTCAAGCCTGAAGAGGAAATATTAAGCTTTAAAAGATATAAAATCATATGTTTGAATAAAGGAGATCACAGAAATTAGTCCTGGGTAAAGCATAGTCAAGGTTCCAAGGCTAGTGATTAGAAAGTTCTTGACATCTCACATGGAGATGCCATCCCCAAGTGGAGCCACTGTTAGGTTCCTATAATAATAGGGATCATAATTTTGAATTGACTATGTTAAGTCTTGTAGTATAGTACATACCTTTGCTTTGTTTCAAAATATTTTCCATTTAAAAAAATGAAAAGAGGGTATGTCCTAAAAGAATAATCAAAGGACCAAAATAAAGAAAGATAAAAAAAAGATATTAAATATGAACCCCATAAAAAGAAATAAAAAGAAATTCTGAAAGCGTTTCAAGTTCAAATGCCACTATTCTTGGTTTACTTTTCTTCAGCAAATAAAATTGTGTGCATCTTGTCCAAAATGCTACAATTCATGATGATCATATAATTTAGTCTTGATTATTCATGCTTTTGAATTTCATGTCATGATAGTTAGTGAATAAAGATTTTACCAAACCATTTAATATTGGCATATCATTAGTTAGGTAGAGAATTAAAATGAGCTCATAAGTTTAATCTAAGCCATTTGAAGGCATAAGGTTAGAAATACGTTATTTTTCTTATCAAAACAAAATAACAGGGCCAGCAAGCTCAAATGCACACAATAAAGGAAAGAAAAATGTTAGGATAAATTGAAGGGTAGGTAGAATACTTTCCAAAAATTATAAGCATCATTATGTTTATCAAAAAATATCATTTTAACCCTTACCCTATTGAAATTCCCTTCCTTTCTTTAAAATCCCTTTCCTCTTATCCTAACCCATTCCCCGCTTAAAAACCCATGTCCATCATTAAAAGTCCCCTTCCCTTTACTATCTCTGCATGATTCAAATAAAACATGAAAAACCCACTTTTGCATCGTTAAAAGAAATATATCATGCCCCAATACCCTTCCCCCCCCCCCCTTGATTAATACATTTCCTCACCATTATAGTGTTAACCCACTATTGTATTAGTCCCGGTCCCACATCTTTTAGAACCCCCATACACTGCTTGATCGATGATCATAGCCAACGGTAAATGCCCATTATTGCATCCCCCTATGTTTGATGTTTAAATCTATTGAGGGGTTGCGAAATGGATGGTTTCACCCATCCCCTCCACTGCCACGTGGTGCCACCAGAGTTTATCAAATTTCCCAACCCTAAACCACTATACCACCTTTGGCAATGCGATAATCCACCAAAACCACCTCCCAACACTATGTGATAAACCACTACACCACACCATCAGCGGTTGTGCTATGTTACATCTCACCATTTACCAAAGGACGTAAAATAAGAAAAACCTCAAGAATTCGTTATTTCACCATTACTATTGAAATTTCAAGAAAATACCAGAAGCCATCACCATCCTTAAATAGAGTCCCCGCTACCACCTAAAGCCCTCTGCAACCAAAATTCATTGTTTTCCAAGTAATTATAGTACTCTTCTTAGCCAATTGAACACAGAAATTGATAAATTGACCAAAGTTATGTATTTTTCTGAGCGTTCTAAATGTAAACCCTCTTCAACCTCCAGTAGCAGATGTCAAACACCTACCCTTGGCCAACAAAGACTTCAAAATCATTGACACTTTCTAGATTCCAACCTCTTGGAGCTCCATTTTTGGAGCCACGACAAATTTTTTGACTAGGCATATGATATTCATCTATGAGATTCTAACCTGCCTAAGTATGCCTTTCCACAGACCTACCAATGCCCTAAACTCATCAGACTATGCTAAATCAATTATTTTCCAAATGAGAGAGCTACCCATGGCTAAGAAATCTTATTCACTATCAATGCCCAATCCATTAATCAATTTTTACAGATTCAACCACAACCAAAGGGAGTGTCTCTTTCCATGGAAACCCTTACTAAGCTTTACCTAAAGCTAGATTTTCCTAAAAGGTCTCAAATATTTTAGACCTTCCTCCCTGAAACAACTCAAATTCCTAAGAAAAACCCACCATACTTTGTTGTCATGTTCCTAGAACAAACCAAGAAAATTGTAGCCATGTTATCCTGTATTTTAGGATATTTTACTATTGAGCATGTAGATGAATCCATTGTGGGTTTCGTCTCCATATTTTTCCCAGGCCAACCTCTAGCTATAACTTTCAACTTTTCCTAATTCCTAGCAGATGCAATCCATGATCAGCTATGCATGCTTCTTGAAGAAGGAGTATTCAAATAATCCTCAGTTTTGTTCCATATGTTTTTTTATTTCCAATCAAAAAGGTTTGAAGTTAGCCTCCAGTAACTGGACGCAGAGGGTAATCCCCAATCTATTGTCTTTTGGATTTCCTTGATCAAAAAGGAACCCACATAATCCAGCTATAAAGACTTCATTGATTCATTTATTTATCCAATTGTCAATATGCTAAGAAGTAGCATTCAGCCTACAATCAGTGAAGAGATAAAGAAGGTCTTATAGTTGTCCAATCAAATTAAAACAGGAGACTAGTAGTTATACCAAAATCATACAGAGATCAGAGTGTATGGAAGCCAGTTAGTTCCATACAAGTTTCCCAAATACCTTCCAATGAGGCTATTTTCTTTGGAATACATTAGACAAATATTAAATTATGATGAAATCCATTTCCTTTCAACTAAAAATAAGACCCATTTCAAGATTAAAAACCAAATAGGGCCTTTTATATGTAACAATAGAAATGATAGAAAGGAAGCAGATAGATGTTTATAAGAAATCAAGTTCAGTAGAAGTTTCGAATGGAATTATGATCCTTTAAGTGTCATAAGTAAACTAAGAGTCAAATTCAAATTGACCCCCTTCATCCATGAGACAAAACCAGAAAATGAAAGGTATTCCAACTAGTTAGAGTGGTTGGAAAACACTCTTCAGGAGATGGATAAGTAGGTTGATACCAGTTCCATCTTGCATACTCCAGACCCATAGGACAAAAATTCAAAAAGGGCTAGAGAAGAAGGATCCTACTCGGCTGAAACCACATTTGATACTAAATTTAAGCTTGTGAGAAGAAAGAAAACCAAACCAAATCTAGTAATAGAGCATGAAAACACAGCTGAAGCATAAACAAATATTATCATCATGGGTGATGCACCCTCAAAACATGTAGAAGAGACACCTCTACCCTCATCTTCTAGTGCACAGAACATTCAAAATCAAAATAATGCAAAAGTTTCATCATCTACAAAAATAGTGGAGAAAGATATAGATATCATGGACAGGTGCAAAGAGATTAAAATAAAAAATGAAGCATTAAAAGCTTCTATATGTACACAATATTGGAAACAAACTCCCAGTGATCAGAGTAGGTTTCTTTTAGCTTTTGACCTCAAAACAATGAAAATGTAGATGATTTTCCTACAGCCAGAGGAAAAGGGCCCAAGAAATTCAGAAGATTATAATAAAAAACCTTTGAAATTCATGCCAAGGATGTTCATCCAATTGACCAGATTAAATTTCATAAATAGGAAGGAGAAATGATATATTCAACCATGACACAAAAATCTCTAAGTGTCCAAAAATTGAAGAATTCTCTTGAAAATGTACAGTCACAGTTAAAGCTAGAAAGAGTCTCATCACAAGCAAAGGACAATATGATAAGTCACTAGAAGATCTGGTAATTAAAATTGGTTATAATCCAACCGTCATCAAGGTAGCAGAAGAACTCATTAAAAAGAAAAATGCAGACATAGCTACACTCAAGAAATAACTAAACCTACCAACCGCTAAGCATCCACAAACCAAGGAGGTTTTGGAGACACTTAATCAAAAGGATGAGATGATGAACTTAATCATCCAGTTGACAAATCGACTAAGAGAAATGGAGATAGAAATGGATAAACTGGTACAGGATAAATAGGCTAGCAGAGAAGCAGTTCCCATTACTACTATTCCCATAGGAGATATAGAAGCAACAACATCAACATAAGTTCCAAAAGCTACATCATCTATAGCAACAAGAACATCAACAAAACCAACATCCCATCTCACTGATGAGGCGAGAAAATTGATTCAAGAAATGGAAGATATGTCCATTCAAACAACACATATTAATAATCTCAAGTAGAAAGTGAAGAACTTAGAAGATGAAAATAAATTAGTAGAATTAATGCATCAAGCTGAGAAACAAAAAGCCAATATATTGAATGACAAGATCCACTAGCTAGAAAACAAATTTTCACTAAAGGAGCCTTTGGCCCAAGCAAGGAAACATTTATGGGACAATATCATTAACTCAGTTAAAGATATTTGGCCATCTATACAGGTAATATTTGAACAAAATGATTTAGTGGAGGAAGCTAGTGAAGCAATTCAAAAGGTAAAAGCAGATCATGGAGAGAAACCAGAGGAGGCCTCTAAAATAATCAAATTTCTAAATCCTAAAAACAAGTATGAATTAGAGGATCTTGGGATAAATAATAGAATAGAGACTATTCTAGAAGTGAAGAAAGTTATTTCCAAGAGATATGATGATACAACTTGAGGAGAAATGTCAAAATATGAAACTTGTAGTAAATAGGTTTTTTGACAATTTTGAAGTATTGAGACAGAAGGGTTTGCCTACTCCTTTTGTAATCAGTGATAAACTAATGAAACATCAAGACTATGATAAAAATATGAGAGAAGTAGCCAAAGAGACTTCCAACAGTTCATCCATGAATGGTGTGCCCATAGGAAAAGTGCTCCTCCAGACTTTAGAAAACTTCTTTTGCCTCCAGCATGAGGTAAATCACCTTTTTGTGAACAAGCCTACATTTTCTAAATATACAGAAGCAGATGAAATTTACTAGAGGATGATGAAAATCAAACTCTGAGATGAAGAGACATGGGGAAAATGGCGTCACTTACTATAAAGGATGAAAAAAGAGAATTAGGTGAAATAAAAGTTGGTGAAAGGAGCAGAAAGCGTGAAAGAAGATTAGATGAAAGAAATAGTCTAGTAAAAACAAGAAAATAAAAAGGGATAGATTCCAGTTAGTTGAATAGGTGTCACTATCTTTTGGCATTAAAGATATTTATTTTGCTTAAATAAATCCTAGTCAGTTGGTAGGATATTTTGTAAATTTTTGTATAAATACTTCATCAATTGAAGTATCAGGGGTGGATTTTTGAAAATTTCTATAGCTGACTAATCTATTACTAAGGTTTATGGTACCAAATTCCAGTTGACAGGCAAAACAAGTTTTAAAGAGACTTCTTTACATGATTCATGTGTTGATCTATATCAAAGAAGTATAAATTTCAATTGTTCATGTTTCTTTCTAAGTATTTCATAAAATTTTATAACAAGAGTTTTACTACAGAATTTGCTTAAACATTACACTCTTCTTTTAACTGTTATGCATTTATGTGTTTTCTTCTGATATCTAATTTAGAGGATTCTTAATTTCCCTCTAATCTTGATTGATCTTCTTCATCCTTCTTCAGTATCTAGTTTAAGGAATGCTTAATTGCTCCTTTGTCCTTATTAAAAAATAATTTTACCATTCAACGTTGAGATATGATATAGCTCACCTATCTTGCCCTGTAATAGTTCCTTTATAGTTTGTTGTTTATTTTATTTTCAAAGTCATATTGACTCCATAGCCCAGTGGAAATGGACAAGCACCTATTCATCTAGATCATGAATTCCACCAACCAATCAAAACTACTCCAATCAAGCAAACATAACTAGCCTAAAATCCATTAAATAAGAAAATTTAAATCATATAAAGAGATCCCTCTCTGAGTTTAGTAAGGCTAGATCCTAAGCTCCAAAGTAGGTTTGTAGTTACCTCTGATATTTCTTTTTAACGCATTAGACAACCCTTGGAAATTTTGGAGTGATAACATACTTGATAGTGTAAGATATCCTGCTACGGATGGTTGGTAGGGAGTTTCCAAGATGAAGCTAAGGAAAACTTTTGGAGGGTGGTAGTAGCTGATGCAACACTTGGTGACACACTGGTAGAACTCCTACTCTCTAAATCGACCTTGTTCATGAAAATAAAGTCTAACACCTCCAAAAGTATTGTTTAGTTATCTGTTTGTCTTGGTTTGCACACTTGCTTGATTGTAAGATGTAGCATCTTCCAAGCTCTTGGTCGGTCGGCACACATTCCAAGCCAAGTAAACATAGTTGTTTTGATTGGGGATGAGGGGTATATTGGTGCACAAAATTTATGGTCATCAGAGTTTTAGTTTCATCTTTAGTGTTTCTCTGTTGCCAACAAGCCTAGACAGTACCCTGGCAGAGTCATGCGAGAACACAATCATCACTCTGCTACCAGCGAGCCTGGTCAATACCCCAGCAGAGTTAGTTGCATCACCTATCTGCACAAGAGCCTTTCTCTTCTTTCTCCTTATTCGTTTTTAATTTTTTTGAAATTTTTCACATTTTCATTTTTTCATTTTTCATTTTTGTAATTGTGCATAACACTTATTCATTTCAGAGGTGGAAGAGGGATCCCGAATTATTGAGAGAATAGAGGTTGTTCCTTCAAATAAGTAGTTTATATATACCTTTGACGTGCTTATTAAGGTTTTACACCTCACCTTACTCTACTTGACTGAGCTGACAAGGATTAACCCAAAAACAACCGACTACAGTAGGTGACACTAGTTAGCACACAAGTGTTGTGTTTTCACCAAGGTTCAGTTCAAACAATACGTATTTTCCACTGACGTATCATGGACTGAAGACAAAAAGTTCTTCATGCAAAGTAGGACGATAGATAACCAAGTATTGACAACTTGACAAGTCCTTTTGTACTTTACCCATCTTCTTTCAAGAGTCGTACACAGTTTCATGTGAAACTAACCCAAGGATGGAAACAAGAAAAACAACAAAACAAATCAAAAGAAGAAGTAAATGCGTAAGAAAAGTGAGTAAGAAAACAAGCAGGGAAAGAAACGAAAAAACAAAGTAAGAAGCAAACATGCATGCAAGAAAACAAACCA
>APFE030760476.1:0-11252 GCA_000404065.3 Pinus taeda | reverse complement strand
CCTACTATAGCCTATCAAATCTTAGCCTAGCCTAGCCTACTCCTCTACTCTACTATACTATACTCTATTCTAGCCTAGCCTAGCCTAGCATACCCTACCCTATCCTACCCTACCCTACCCTAGAACTCTAAAATATAAAAGTATAATTATATGAAGTTAAAACATAGTTCAAAATCCTTTGGAAATAACTAGTTATCTCAATTAAGTAGTTAGAGAAATTAATTTCTTATTACATACGAATGGAAAGCATATAATATAAATAGAATTTACACCCTCAACACGGCTTCAATAGTTTTATAAAATTCTTTTGCGTACGTGTCACTCTAAAATATAAAAGCATAATTGTATGAAGTAAAAACGTAGTTCATAATTTTTTGGAAATAACTAGTTATCTCAACTAAGTAGTTAGAGAAATTAAATTTTTATTACATATAAATGAAAAGCATAGAATAATTTCATAAAATTCCCTTACCTCAACTCGGCTTCAATAATTTCATAAAATTCCCTTACCTGCCTTAGCACTCTAAAATATAAAAGTATAATTGTATGAAGTAAAAACATAGTTCAAAATCATTTGGAAACAACTAGTTATCTCAATTATGTAGTTAGAGAAATTAATTTTTTATTACATATAAATGAAAAGCCTCAAATATAAATAGAATTTAAAGCCTCAATGCTCCTTCAATAGTTTTATAAAATTCCCTTTTATGTTTATTTATTTATTGTTGAATTTAAATTAAGAATATTTTCTATTTTTTTTAAATATTTTGAAATTAGATAATAAAAAATAAAGTAAATTTTGAGCTACAATTTTATAAGAACACAATAATGTAAGTAAAATATCAAAATACAAATGGAAAGTCATAATTTTAAGATTAAAATGTGATTTACTATTTAGGTTCACTCTATAAACTTACACACAGAAGCTATCCACAGTAAAAGCCTGCCACCTACTTTACATTTCCATACATTTTCATTCTCACCGAAGAACATCAACAAATTATGTACATCAATAGCAATTGCTTTGCATGTATGTAGCACACTCAAACATGATAAATATGCAGTTCTAATCTCTTCAATTAGCCCTTGCGTATCACTATTAAAACTAACACAGAATGAAACGCTCATAGAACCTATAACATAAAATAAGTTTTATAAAACTAACTTAAAATAGATTCATTACTAGTAATAAATGCATAAAATACTCTCATATAAAAGTAACAAAAAATAGAAATTATTAAAATTAAATTCAGGAATATTCTTCTGAAAGGAAATTTTGATTGAAGTGATCATCATTTAAACTAACATTGCTTTTTCCAATGTAGGGAAACTCTAGCAGCCTGAAAATACGAGGAGTCATCTACTGAAGTTGAGGAATTTCCTAAATCTCCAAAAGTGATTAGAATCTGGGCAAAAAAAATATCAAAAAATACAAGTAGTGTTTGAATCATGTTTTTGGTGGTGGAAATGGATTCAGCACCATCTAGGACACTTACAATTTTAAAGTTAAACAACTATAACTTAGATTTACAAAAATCCTTACCAGATTTTCTCCCAATATGACCGGAATTTCCATAATTTTCCGGTCAATTTGTCTAGCCTAATCTACTCTACTCTACTCTAGCCTACTCTACTCTACTCTACTCTAGCCTAGCCTAGACTACTCTACTCTACTCTACTCTACTCTAGCCTAGTCTACGCTACTCCAGCCTACCCTAGACTACTCTACTATAGCCTAGCCTAGCCTAGCCTACTCTAGCCTAACGTAGCCTACTCTAGCCTATCTGATCTTAGCCTAGCCTAGCCTAGCCTAGCCTAGCCTACCTAGCCTATCTGATCTTAGCCTAGCCTGGCCTAGCCTAGCCTAGCCTAGCCTAGCCTAGCCTAGCCTACTCTAGCGTAGCCTAGACTACTCTACTCTACTCTACTCTAGCCTACTCTACTCTACTCTAGCCTAGCGTAGACTACTCTATTGTAGCCTAGCCTAACGTAGCCTACTCTAGCCTATCTGATCTTAGCCTAGCCTAGCCTACCACTCACGTCTACCTTAGCCTAGCCTGGCCTACTCAACTCTACTCTAGCCTAGCCTATTCTACTCTACTCTACTCTAGCCTAGCCTAGCCTAGCCTACTTTACTTTACTCTACTCTAGCCTACTCTAGCCTAGTCGATCTGATCTTTGCCTAGCCTACTCTACTCTATCCTAGCGTAGCCTACTGTACTCTACTCTAGCCTAGCCTAGCCTACTCTACTCTACTCTACTCTAGCCTAGCCTAGCCTACTCTACTCTACTCTACTCTATTGTACTCTACTCTAGCCTAGCATATCTGATCTTAGCCTAGCCTAGCCTACTCTACTCTACTCTACTCTCGCCTACTCTACTCTACTATACTCTAGCCTACTCTACTCTACTCTAGCCTAGCCTAGCCTACTCTAGTCTATTATAGCCTAGCCTAGCCTACTCTAGCCTAACGTAGCCTACTCTAGCCTATCTGATCTTAGCCTACCCTAGCTTACTACTCTACTCTATTCTAGCCTAGCCTAGCCTACTCTACTCTACTCTAGCCTAGCCGAGCCTAGCCTATTGCACTCTACTCTAGCTAGCCTACTCTACTCTACGCTAGCATAGCCTAGCCTAGCCTAGCCTAGCCTAGCCTACTCTACTCTACTCTACTCTAACCTAGCCTAGCCTAGCCTACTTTATTTTACTCTACTCTAGTCTACTCTAGCGTGGCCTATCTGATCATTGCCTAGCCTACACTAGCCGAGGCTACTCTACTCTACTCTAGCCTAGCCTAGCCTAGCCTACTCTACTCTACTCTACTCTAACCTAGCCTAGCCTTGCTTAGCTTAGCCTACTCTACTCTACTCTACTCTACTCTAGCCTAGCCTAGTGTGGCCTAGCCTATTGTACTCTACTCTACTCTAGCCTAGCCTACTCTACTCTACTCTACTCTAGCCTATTCTACTCTACTCTAGCCTAGCCTAGCCTAGCCTACTCTACTATACTCTACTCTACTCTATTCTATTCTACTCTAGCCTACTCTAGCCTAGCCTATCTGATCTTTGCCTAGCCTAGCCTATCTGATCTTTGCCTAGCCTAGCCTACTCTACTCTACTCTAGCCTAGCCTCGCCTACTCTACTCTAGCCTACTCTAGCCTAACCTAGCCTACTCTAGCCTATCTGATCTTAGCCTAGCCTAACCTAGCCTACTACTCTACTCTACTATACTCTACTCTATTCTAGCCTAGCATACTCTACTCTACTCTACCCTACCATATTGTGCCCTAACCTAGCACTCTAAAATATAAAAATATAATTGTATGAAGTAAAAGCATTGCTCAACATCACTTGGAAATAACTAGTTATTTAAATTAAGTAGTTAGAGAAATTAAACTTTTATTACATATAAATGAAAAGCATAAAATAGAAATAGAATTTAGAGCCTCAACACCACTTCAATAATTTTATAAAATTCCCTTCCCTACCCTAGGACTCTAAAATATAAAAGTATAATTGTAAGAAGTAAAAGCATATTCAAAATCATTTGGAAATAACTAGTTATCTCAATTAAGTAGTTAGAGAAATTAAAATTTTATTACATATAAATGAAAAGCATAAAATATAAATAGAATTTAAAGCCTCAACACCGCTTCAATAATTCTAAAACTCTAAAATATAAAAGTATAATTGTATGAAGTACAAACATAGTTCATTTGGAAAGAACTAGTTATTTCAATTAAGTAATTAGAGAAATTAAATTCGTATTACATATAAATAAAAAACCTAAAATATAAATAGAATTTAGAGCCTCAACACTACTTCAATAATTTTATAAAATTCCCTTTATATTTAATTATTTATTGTTGAATTTAAATTAAGAATATTTTCTAAATTTAAAATCTTTTATTGAAAAATATTTCTTCTATTCTCAAAATATATAAAAATAAAGTAAATTCTTTCACTCCAAATTTATATAAACACAATCATGTAAGTAAAATATCTAAACACAAACCCAAAGTAATATGTTCAAGATTAAAATGTCATTAACTCTTTAGGTTCACTGTATAATCTTACAGACAAGCTATTACAGTAAAAGCGTGCTGCATACTTTACATTTCCATTCTCACCCAAGAACATCAACATATTACGTACATCAAGAGCAATTACTTTGCATGTACGTATCACACTCCAACATGATAAATATGTAGTTCTGATCTCTTTGGATCAGCCCTTGCATATCACTATTAAAACTAGCACAAAAAGAAACGCTCGTAGAACCTATTAACATAAAATACTTTCATAAAACTAACATAAAATAGGCTTCATTACTAGTAAAAAACGCATAAAATACTCTCATATAAAAGTAACAAAAAGTAGGCATTATTAAAATTAAATTGTCGGAATATTCTTCTCAAAGAAATTTTTGAATGAAGTGATATCATTTAACCTAACATTGCTTTCTCCAATGAAGGGAAACTCTAGCAGCCACCACAACAAACAATAGATGACTATTTTTGGTTTAGTTTTATACTTTATTTTTTGAACGTTGATTACATTTGAAAAGTCCAGGATTTGAACCAGTCGGCCCCATCGAGTGCCTCAGGTCCTTGTCCTCTACGTTCCCAAGATCGCTAGTTCGAATCCTGCACGGAGCTCTGAGGCCAAATTCGCAGCCAGTGTGCAGGAAGAGTTCTACGAGCAGTCGGTCTATGAACTATGCGGTGAAGTTATGAAGGACAAGCTCTACAGATCAGATCAGATGGGCACCCAGAGGCACTGAGCTCATGGCCAATATGCGCGTCTTGCTGGGGCCATGAGGCATTTGTTTCATCTTCACAAAGACGTTGCAATGCTTTGTGCACAGAATGGGAGCAACGCGATGTGCACAGAGACGTGAAGGTGAGCAATATGTTGATGGATGCGGAGCTCAATGGCCGACGCGGGGACTTCAGCCTCGCTCGCCTATACGAGCACAGGAAAAATCCTCAAATAGACAAGATCGTCAACGCTTCAAGGTGCCTTACTTCTAAGCTCAGCGCGCCAGAAAGGAAACCACGAACTCCGATGTGTACAACTATGTTGCTCTGCTTCTGGAAGGAGGCCCGTTGAGCCCAATCGGTGTTCAGACGAGCGTGATTTTGTAGAAATGGGTTTGAGGATTTGAAGCTTAGTGGTGAATATGTGGTCAAAGAGATGGAAATTGTGTTCAAGTTGGGGTAACTTTTAACCAACTACCTCCAAGTTTGAAATAAGGCGACATATGGCCAAGGGCATTCTCTAAAGAGTGATTTATTTGACATATGGCCAAGGGAATTCTCTGAGAAAAATTTGCAGGGATATCATTCAACAATAACATAATTATTTTCGCAGGGATATCATTCAACAATAAAAATATTTGTATGGAAGTAAATAATGTTAAACTAATTAAACCAATTGTTCGCGAGATGAAATAATCCTCACCAGAGCACAGTTGCAGTTGCAAAGCAATAATTCCAAGCCGTAGCTGTGTTTGAAACCGGGATTGCAGGAAACACAAAGGTTGGAAAGATCCAGCGTACCGTCCTCAAAATGGAATCATCGTCCCGAAATAATGGGTCCTCCAACAGCGCATCCTAAACAACAATTGAACAATCATCCTCCAAATAGTCGTGAAGGGATCAAATATCTAGCTATTGGCCGGAATCGTCGTGAAGGGATCAATTGTCCGGCTGATGGCCCCGTTAAAAGTAGAACAATAACGAAAACGTCAAATCTTGAATCCTCGTGAAGGGATCCTAGTTGTGGGCCACTCTAACAAAAGCAAAAATAACGCAACAGTCAAATCTTGAAAGCGATTGGCCGGTTAAAATCTTGAAAGCGATTGGCCGGTTAAAATATAGAAAAATAAGGGAATGGTTAAATATTGAAAAGCAAAAAGAAAAAACCAAAACGGTACAATTGGTGAAAAATACGACTTTTCTTGAGAAAGTTCACCAAATAGAAAAAGCAATAAATTATCTCTTCCCTCCCATTTTAAGATAATATTTAATAATAATATTTAAAATATTTTTATATTATTATAATATTTAATTGTATTATTAAGATAGATATAATTTAGATTAGTGGATATTTTTAAAGGAATTTATTTTAGGATTCTATTTATATAGATTTATAGTTTTATTTATGTGAGAAATATGTAGAAAATTGAAGTTGTATTTCATTACTTATTTTAAAATTATTTTAATTAGTATAAATTATTTGAAAATAAATGATAAATTTTTTTTAATTAAATATTTATTTTTGATATATTTATTTATTTATTAATTTTTTAATTTTAAAATTAATTTTTTTTATGTAAATATTATTAATTTTGAAGGATTAATATATATTTTATTCTAAATTATTCTAGGAAAATATTAAACATTGGGTTTAAAAATACTATTTATAGAACATACTTATTGTTTAAATAATTAAATATATTGATTTTTTTATTTTTTAATAAATATTTTTATGAATGAAGTATCAAAACATATCAATATTATTTAAAATATATTTATAATTTAATATGATATAAATGGAAGTATTAAATTTATTTTTGTACTTATTATTTAAAAAAAAAAAGTAAAATGTAGTAAATGTATAGAGATAGTTTAATTCCGAATAAGACTTCTATAAATATGAGGCATTGGTTAGGGTATAAAAGCATTTAAATAACTAGTTTTTTTGTTGTTTCAAATCTTTTTTAAATTGAATTTGTCATTTATATAGTTAAGCTTTATTTTGCAAAGAATTAAAGATGTTTATTAGATTGGGAATTAATAAATTTTATTAATGAAATATGAAAATATATTAGATGGTATTTAAAATATATTTATAATTAAATATGTTATAAATGGAAATTTTAAATTTATTTGGATACTTACAATTAAAATAAAAATAAAAATTGGTAAATGTATGGAGCATCGAATCTAATTGCAAAGAAGACTTCCATAAATGTTATGCAATGGTTAGGAACAATTACAATTAATAACTTTTAAATGCTAGTGGTGGTGTATCATGGTATTGAAATTGCAACAGAAATAATGATAAATCATGTAAAACATGGATAATCATTCTAATAAATTCAAGATTTTTAGTTTTCCATTCTTGAAACAATTTTTGCCATGAATGTAAATTTGAGTTAATGAAGTTGTTTTAGTTGTAAGAGTAAATCTAGCTTCCAAAACCAAATTGTCTTACTGCAACATTCGGTGTATGCAACTTGTCACATACCCCCTTGGCATAATACTAACAACTACCTACTATGCTCCACTGGATCCTCGATGTTTTCAACCATGTTAGTATTATGCCAAAAATTTCTTCAATTATTCAAATTACCTTTAAACAACTATAATCAAATCGTGCTCTGTTTGTCAATTCAATATTAAGGAATTTCATGGACCTATTCAATTTTTACAATCAGACCATAAGTGAATGATTTTTATATGAAAGTATTCAAGTGCTTTTATTTAGATAATCCTTTTCATGTGGCTTGTGGTTGCAGGAAAATTTCAACAAAATAGTATCATATACGTATTCATGCATACTAGAATTTTATTATACCAATAACTTTGAGTTTTGGAATTTAATGAATAACTAGTCAAGGTATTAATTAACATCAGAAAATGATGTGATTCTCACTTTTGAAGCGCGTGAGAAGCAGCGGGAGCGCGTGAGACCTAGGCGAGCAGCAGCGACAGCGTCGACGTTCCTCAGCTTCGGCCTTGAGGCCTGGTCGATCTGGGCCTTGGCCGCTGCCATGGCCCAACCAGACCCTTCCCAGGGGGACTCTGAGAAAGCTTTCTCAGATCTGGTTAAGTCCCTTACCCCTCCTCGACCCAAACCTGCAAATTCAAAATTTGTCAAGAAACTAGATATTCTCCAGGAAGTCCAGCTGCCTCCAACCCTTCCTCATATGGCAGCATTATCACTAGCCGAAAAAGGACTCATAGGATAATTCATGGGTTTATGGCCCTCGCCAAGAACAGTACAAAGATGGGTGGAGCGAAACTGGTCTGACAAAATCCCAGGGAAAATCTCAATACGTTTATGTGGCAAAGGTTATTACACCTTTCACTTCGAATCCAAAGCAGATAAGGATCTCATATTCAGAAATGGTCCCTACTTCATGGATTCCAAAGGGCTTTATCTTAACAAGTGGACTCCTGACTTTGATCCAGAACTGGACATCCCCAACGCAGTCCCAGTATGGGTCTGTCTTCCTTATCTGCCCTTGCATTGCTGGGGAGATGACTCGGTCAAAGCAATTGGGAACACGGTTGGGAAATACATCGACAGAAGCGAACCTAAGGACAACATGCAGGCATGTGCAAGGATATGCGTGGAAGTGGATCTAGGAAAAGGATTACCGGAAGCCATCAAGCTCAAGGTGGACGATTGGAGGTACATACAACAACTGGACTACGAACAGATTCCCTTCAAATGCAAGGTATGTCATGAATATGGGAACTTTGCCAATAGGTGTACTAAGGTAACTAATCTTGAATCTGAAGATCAAGGAGGACAATGGGAGACTGTAAAAAAGAAGAAAGCAACTCCTCCAGCTAAACCTGATTCATCTTCTGATATGCCTGGCTCCTCTTCCCAGCGCCCCCCTTCTCCCTCATCTAACCCTTCGGGCCCATCCCAGGATCCGCCTATCCCATCATCCTCCAACCCTTTCTTGATTCTTGCATCAGAAGACCCTCTGACTGATCAGCCCCCATTAGATCTGCCAGACCCTCCCCTGATTTCTACGATCCTCTCTCAACCTTCCACAGAGGCTCCTCCCCCTAGATCCACCAGAAGTTCCACAAAAGAAATTGGTACATCAAGAGATCTCCACAAGAAGCCTGGCCCGGGGAGGAAATCAGCTAAGCAACACCGAGAAGAAAGCACCCAAAAGGACATAGCCCTTGGATTCCAAACCCCTATGGAATCCTTCATAACAGGACATCAGGAAAAGGAAACAGCAGGGAAAGACTTCGAGAGGCGAGCACCTCCCCGCTCGAATGCCCCATGATGAAAATCCTCTCCTGGAATAGCAGGGGCCTGGGGCACCCCTCCAAAATATCTGCCCTAAGAGACCTTCTTTATAATGAAAGACCTGAAATCCTATTGATACAAGAGACCAAGCAAAACCAATATGAAATGCAGAAAATCATAGACGCCCAAAGGCAATTCTCATGTGTCATTAGCAGCTCCAGAGGAGCATCAGGAGGAATAGTAACCATGTGGAACAGCCAACAATGGGACTATGATTCAACCATATTCAATCAAAATTGGATAAGGACCAATCTGAACAAAAAATATGAGAACTGTGAACTCATCATATATAATGTCTACATACCCAACCATTACAGAGAAAAGGAGCTGTGCTGGAAAGAATTAAAAGAAAGCATAGACAGCGAACAAACTTCCAACATCATCATAGCTGGAGATTTCAATTTAATCCTCCATGCGAATGAAAAAAGATGAGGAAACTTCATGCATGATCCCTTCAGAAGTCAGCTGGAGGAAATAATGCAAGAGCATGAAATGGTGGACATCATCCCAAAAAATCGAAAATAAACATGGAGCAATCGAAGGCTGGGAGCAGGCAACATTATGGAACGTTTGGACAGATTTTTGGTCAATATCTCCCTTCTCTCTTCCTTTGCAGTTGGACACACCAATATTCTCAGTTCCTCTGCTTCTGATCACTACCCCATTCTCCTCACGATGGAACCCCATCACCAACTGGGGCCAATCTCATTCAAATACAACCCGCTATGCAGATACAACTCTTCAGCAGGGGAAATTATAGAGGCTACCTGGAAACAGCACGTTGAGGGATCTCCCAGTCATATTTGGGAAACAAAAATCAGGAGCATAAGAAGAGCGCTCAAAAATTGGGCAAAAACTAGCTATCAGGAGCTAAAAAAATTAAAAAAAAAAATAAAGCAAGACTTGGAGGAAGTCATGAACCAAATAGAAGACCAAGGAATCTCCCAACAACTCAAAAATAAGGAATGGGAAATTCAGGGACAGCTCATGCACATTAGTAGAGAAGAAGAGATAAAATGGAGGATTAAATCTCGACAGTTATGGCTGAAAGAAGGAGATAAAAATACAACATACTTCCACAAGCAAGCTGCAGATAGAAAGACAAGGAACAATGTTAGAGCTATCAATGATAGTGAAGGCAATCATTACAATAATCAAGAAGATATCAAGAGGGCAGCCTCCTCCCATTTTAGGAGCCTCCTTACTAAAGCCCAAGAAGAAGTAGATTATTCAGAGTTGCTACAACATCTCCCCAAAGGCATAACTCAGGAAATAAACGAAACTCTAAATCGAGACATCGAAGAGGAAGAGATTAGAAAAGCAATATGGACCTTGCAGTCGGACAAATCACCTGGGCCAGATGGATTCCCCATCAACTTTTACATGGATTATTGGCAGCTGATAAAAAAGGACCTTGCAAAAATGCTAAGAGGAATACAAAGGAAAGGGAAGATGGGAGGCTTTACCAATTCTACCTTCCTTGCTCTCATTCCAAAAGAAAATCGACCCACCTCATTCTCCAGGTTTCGGCCAATATATTTGTGCAACTCTTCATACAAGATCTTCATGAAAATCATAGCCATGAGACTCCAGCCCCTCCTCCCATCTTTGATATCTGAAAATCAAGGTGGCTTTCTGTCCAATAGGCAAATTCATGACACCATTACCTTGGTCCAAGAAGCCATCCACTCCAGCACTTCAAGACAAGAGAAAGGATTTGTGCTCAAACTCGACTTGGCTAATGCTTTCGACTGGGTAAGGCACTCCTTTTTGTTTGTTGTTTTGAAAAAACTGAGCTTTAATTCTTCTTTCATCAACACCATAGCTGCTTGTATATTAGGACCATGGATATCACCCTTGATTAATGGTCGCCCCTGTGAAGCCTTCCAATCCTCTAGAGGACTAAGGCAAGGTTGCCCTCTATCTCCCTACCTTTTTATTCTTATGGCAGAATCCTTCAGCAAAGCCTTGGACCATAATCGAAGATTCGGCCTCATAACAGGCATTAAATTTGGGAATGGAGTAAAGAATATCAACCATTCTCAATTTGCCGATGACACTCTTTTGATTGGAGGGGCCTCTACCACCATAGCAAGGCGCTTCAAAACCCTCCTCGACCAATACATGGACTATTCAGGGGGAGATGTTAACTTTCACAAACATTGTGTATATGGTTGGAACATCTC
>APFE030760472.1:10026-24774 GCA_000404065.3 Pinus taeda | reverse complement strand
TCCTCTTTTTCAGCATGATGAAATGATTCTCCTTTGCCTTTCATCCCTGATGTTCATTCCGTACTTTCAGCAGACCGAGTATTGTATCCTGTGTGGCTATCCCACTCCGTATCCCCTTGTGACCAAGAAAAGGCTCGCATGCCTCAATCTGTGACTCCATGGCCAATGGTTTGAAACTTATCACACCTTATCGTGCCTCTTTGTTCGAGAATCCTACCTTCTTTCCAATCACACCCAACATTCCCTTGAAGTCAGAAAGCTAGCCTAAAATCATCAACTAAGGTTGAATCAAAAGGAGAGAGCCCTCTCCGATTGCAGGTGGGCTAGAACCTGCAATCAGAAGATTGGTTTGTGGTTACCTCGGCCGTATCCCTATTAGGAGCCTAGGGACAACCTGAGTGATAACACCATCTCGAGCGAAGATTACCCTCCAAAAATTCAAAGTGAGTCTAATCAATGTTTGTTCCAGGTACAAGAGGACCTTCCCTCTGTTGTCACCTTGAGTAATCACCCTAAGATTATGGTCTCTAAGATTACCAATTACAACAATTCAACCTAGGGGAATAGTCGCAGATCATACATACATGTAAGGGAAGCGTAACAAAGCTCAATCCCCTTGAAAGCTCCTCAACATGGTTAATTGGAGGTTTACTTTCAGGTGACCCCAAGTACCTTTCGACACCATTTTTAATATGTGTAAATCATGGTACCATGGCCAATGAAGTGGGTACGATCACTTCACCAAGTCTGATATGATCTCGTGCTTGACTCCTTTGTAAGGGGAGCTTCCTAGAGAATTTTTTTTATAACTAGATTTATCTTCCTATCTCAATATTCCAATGTTTTTTTGCAACTTTGGAAAGTTTACTCACTTCCCTATTCCAAATCCCTAAAACCTAATCTACTGTAGGTGGAAAGCTCCCTAAAAATAATAAAAGTTCTAGATGAATTTTATTACGCTGTGTTATTAAGATGTTATTTACTCAAAGGGTAAATGGACATGAAACTAATGGTATTATGACGACTCAAAACTCTAGTGCATCAAATATGAAATTTGTAATCTCTTCATTTCGATGAATTCTAACTAGAGTAAGTAAAGAGGTTCTTCTTTAAAATATTAACTCGAGAATGTACCAATTCTAAATTTTAAATGCAATTCAAAGCTCTAAGTTGCAAATTGCATAATGTAATCTATGCACAATTTGCTTGGAAACTATGCAAATGTAATCTATGCACAATTTCCATGAACGCTATGCAAATGTAATCTATGCACAATTGTCTGAGACCATTTATGAGAGAAGCTTATGAAATTTTTCTTTCTTATATTAATAATATTTCCTGAAGTGGCCGCGTTGGTTGAGGCTATGGACTGTTTCCCTCTTTGGGGGTTTTCACCACATCAAGAATACCAGTGTACTGATCTGTGATATGTTTGTGAACGGTGTCCTTTGGTGTTCCATCTAAGGAAGCTACCCTGTAAATTCCTACACAAACAAGATTTTCACAATGAAATCACTAGTTGGTAATGAAATTCAATGTTGTAGAAATCAAAGTGAAAAATGGATGTAGATATGAGCAAGTAGAACCAATTACACTGACAACCTGCTTAATGAAACAATCTGGTGCAACTAACTTCACTTATGTCATCTCGAGCGAAGATTACCCTCCAAAAATTCAAAGTGAGTCTAGTCAACGTTTGTTCAAGGTACAAGAGGACCTTCCCTCTACCATCACGTCAAGTCACCCTAATACTATGGTCTCTAAGATTACCAATTACAACAATTCAACCTGGGGGAATAGTCGCAGATCATATGTACATGTAAGGGAAGAGTAACAAAGCTCAATCCCCTTGAAAGCTCCTGAACATGGTTAATTGGAGGTTTACTTTCAAGTGACCACAAGTACCTTTCGACACCATTTTTAATACATGTAAATCATGTTACCATGGCCAATGAAGTGGGTATGATCACTTCACCAGGTCTGATATGATCTTGTTCTTGACTCCTTTGTAAGGGGAGGTTCCTAGAGAAAAATTTTAATAACTCGATTTATCTCCCTAGCTCAATGTTCTAATGTTTTTCTGCAACTTTGGAAAGTTTACTCACTTCCCTATTCCAAAGCCCTACAACCTAATCTACTGTAGGTGGAAAGATCCCTAAAAATAATAAAACTTTTAGATGAATTTATTATGCTGTTTTATTAAGATGTTACTTACTCAAAGGGTAAATGGACGTGAAACTAATGGTATTATGACTTGACTCAAAACTCTAGTGCATCAAGTATGAATTTTGTAATCTCTTCATTTCGATGAATTCTAACTAGAGTAAGTAAAGAGGTTCTTCTTTAAAATATTAACTCGAGAATGTACCACTTCTAAATTTTCAATGCAATTCAAAGCTCTAAGTTGCAAACTGCACAATGTAATCTATGCACAATTTGCTTGGAAACTATGCAAATGCAATCTATGCACAATTTCCATGAACACTATGCAAATGTAATCTATGCACAATTTCCATGAACACTATGCAAATGTAATATATGCACAATTTCCCTTCATGAAATAATAATTCTAACCATGCAAATGTAATCTATGCAAGATAATTCTTCAAAACAAACACAAGATGATTCCAAATCAGCGAAAGAACAACACGACTATTTCTCTTCACTAATACAACTAAAGAACCAACGAAGTGTAAGTAAAGGAAATTGGGTGAAAATTCCAAAGATAAAAAATAATGACACTAAAAGGCGATTAGTACTTAGACACAATATAGGCCCCCACCCCCTAGTGATTGAGGGGGAATTATTTTTGCAAAAATGAAAGCAAAAACATGAAAAAATTGTTAAGAAACTGAGAAAAACCTTTGAGCAATGACCACAGGAAATCAAATTCAAAACACCCAATGAAATCCTTAAAATGAAAATGCTTGAATGAATGTTATAAAATCAACGATTAAAGTGTAATTCCGATTAAACTTTAGTACTGGAATAAAAATGACTTATGTTGTCAATGCATCACAAGAAGCATATCTCATCAAAACACCAATTCTTGAGAAACCCTACCTTTCAATCCTTGGAAACAAAAAAAATATCAAGAAAACTCCTTCACAACACTCGATCAAACACACAGAGACTGACTGGAGGCATAAACAAGTGTAATGAAGCCTTAAAAAACAAAAATTTAGACTTTAATGAGAGGAAAATCTATTTTTTAAAATATTCTAAGAGTATGTGCAGGCAGACAATATAGTACAGTGCGTATACACATTAGTGCTAAAGGTAATCTGCACAGAGATGTGCTCTATTTCTGAATAGAAACCATGCAGGTCAAGCAACTTAAAGAAAAAAATAAAATTTTTTTCCAAACAAATCACAAAATATGAAAGATCCTAAACTTGTCAAGAATCAGATAAAGCTATAAAAAAGGTTCGATAATAAAAAAAAGGAGATGGAAGAGAATAAGATGTTCCCCAATATGGTTGCCAATTTGTTTTGAGGACTAATTGCAAGTGTGGACACACACAATCTCCCTAGGTTTCTAACAAAACCTAATAACATGCAAACAATCAAGCTAATTCCTTCCCTGAATATATACTTTCTTGAATCATAAGCTAACAATGTGAGAAAAGGAAATTCATACCTTACTACGACATGCTTGATGAAATCCCCCTTTGTGCTTCAATGAAGCTCTTCAATGCTTGAATCCAGACTTGCACACATGGAAACAACAAAGGATCAAAGGAATATGCATCATAAATGATTCAATAATTCAAACTAGTGATCAAGGAGACTAGTAGCAAACATCATTCGAATGGAAAAATAGAAATAACATAAGCCATCCATGAAATTCATCAATTAATATATTAAACAATGTAGTGAGAAGAAACATGTGTTTTTATTAATTTCAAAAACATAAAAGAGCTACAAAACATGTGCCTTGATGTTGTGAAGCTCCTCCCATTTATCTCAATCCTCTCAAAGAATGATAAAATATCCAACCTAATTTATCCAACATAAACTTATCTCAGTAGCCTCCTTGAACTCCCCTACCTATGGTTTGATTAATAGGCCAAAAAGAAGTAGTTTGATATCCTTAGTCCTAGGATGAGATCCACTAAAATAGGGAGAGGAATCCTTGAATAATGGGGATTAGCTCCATCAAAAATGAGGTTAGGCTTGAATAAACATGAGTTCGAGGCTTTCTGTTGGGAATGATTCCCCTAACAATGCTTCTAGATCTCACTTTTTATTGAGTCATGTGCACATTTTTAATGGAAGACAAAGCGCACAATTGCGTAGGATCAATGTCAGTAATTGCACATGCACAAAAACTGACTAAGAAACTATGCAAGAGACTAAAAGTGGGTTTATGGACCATGTTTCCCATAATTTTCACTTTATTCAAGGTATATAAGTTGTTGAATTGTAAGGGAGTGCTTCATGACACTTAGATGGATGGCGAGAGATCCAATTTGATGATCATTGGCCTAATGAGATAAAATGATGTGTAACAACTAGGTTTGACCGAGCTGCATAAAGGATTGTTTTCTGCTGTGTTGACCAACATTGAATTTCCAGTTAGGGCAGAGTTTGACTATTGTTGATTGTAGATTTGACAAGGATGTTTTGAATTTGATTTGGAAAGTCAATTTTTACTTTTGTACTCTCTCTCTCTGTCTTTGTTAAACATTTGATATAGTAATCAGAAGAATTGATCAAAGGGTTTTCCCTGACATCCACTAAATCTAGTGTCCTCTTATCTTGGCTTGTCTTCTGCATTTTGTTATTCTTGTTCTATCTACAATTACTATTAATGTGATTTATGGTTAATGTGATTGCTATTGGAAAACTAAATTGGAATTTTTCATTGGGATTCTAAAAAGACATTAAAGTAATTGTGCTAAGCATAGAACATACCATTGTTAACTAAAATCAACATGGTATCACAACCTAAGTGAATACAAAGCCCAAGCAAGAGAGAGAAAAGAAATCACTAAGAGAGATCTGCTGGACAAGACTATTTGACAAGTCTTCATGGCTTCTACATCCTACTTCAAGACCGAGGAAAAGCACAATGAAAAATATTACTATCATGCATGGAAGATGAATTTGGACCTAACTTTGGAGGAGCATGAAGTATTAGACTATGTGCAGGGAAAAGTGTCGGAGCCTCCTTCAAATGCACCCACTGCTGCTAAGACGAAGTATGAGAAAGGTGAGGTCAAAGATAAGAAAATTATCATTGAATCCATTCAAAAGAATTTTGTTACCTATATTTATGATTTAGGAACATCTAAGGATATGTATGATAAGTTGGTTGGGATGTTCAAATTGAACAATGAAAATTAAATCCTCTTTCTCAAAAACAAGTTGAAGGACATCAAGATGGATAAAGGGGAGTCTATCCAATCGTACTTCATGAGAATAAATCAAATCAAGAATGACCTACTATCTATTAGAGAATTTATTGCTAATAGGGAGTTCACTCTCATTGCATTTGGATATCTTTCAAGACCTTGGGATGCATTTGTAATCACTATTCTGAACAATGAAAAGATACCTGGTTTTGATGAGTTATTGGCTAGATGCACTCAAGAGGAGATATGGATGATGGAGAGAGATAAGCCCTCCAATGGAAATGAACCTATTTCCTTCTCTACTAATGCAGGAGCATGAGGCTTGAAGACAAAAGGCTTCAATTTTATTCCAAAAATCCAAAAAAAGTTTACAAGAAAAGCAGTGGGATCCTTTAGATGTCACTTTACAAAGTTTTTTAGATAGGATTTGAGCTAGAATATAGGGATTTGAATGATTTTGTAATTAATTCAAGTAGTTTAGACTTATTTGAGATTCTCGAGGAGAATATCGTGCAGAGTAGATATTAGCTAGTATTAGACAGATTCGATCCATTGATTGAGGATCTTATTGTTTATATGTACTGGTATTTATGTAAGTTTTGAATTATTATAATGGGATTTGGCTGGATTTGGTTGTGGAGGATTAGATTATAAAATTTAAATATATCTGTGTCTCTGTGTATTCTATGAATGAATGGTCAATCTCGGAGGGTTGAATTTCCTTCGAAATTTCTGTGAGTTCTGTTAATTTTCAATTTAGCCCTTTATAATTAGAGGTTGGTATAATCTTGTGTTATCGCGATTAAATCTTTATTTCTGTGTAGCCATGATATGTTTAAAAGAAATATAACTTAGACACAGTTTAAACTTGGCCGAAGGCAAATTCTTGGCGGAACAGGGAAAACCTCAACAAAAGTCGTGAGAAACCTTAGGACATGCCCTGAACCATCCGATTGATAGGCACATATCTAATAGTGATCATGTGCTCACAAGCACAAACATTCATTCTAAAACTAGACGCGAGAAATTATTTAACTGAGTTAATAACTCAGTTAATCTGGACCGTCCGCTTGAAGGAAGTCGATTCGATGACAATCGCATGGTTAACATGCACGAGGTTTAATTTGGAAATTGGACATGATATTGTATGAATTGTGATTTAATCCATCGAAGTTTGGATTGATCATAACCGTTCATTATGAAGTGACGAGATCCAATGGATATCACATCAAAAATTACACGGGCTTTAATCTAAATTTTGGACCCGATAAGTTATAAACTGCAGCTTTGTTTCCTTTCGGTTTTGTGGGAAAAGTAAAGGTTTGTGGAAAAGGAGGATGTGAGAAGTTTATGAATGGTAGTGTTATTTCCTTTCGGTTCCGTGGTAAGTGAAGTTTTTCCATATTTCGGGTAATTTTAACATTTCTGTTGTTTTAGTAGAATAACTACATTTGGAGGCCGATGAATGAAGCTCCAAAGGAAATTCGAGAAGAAATTCCACCTGCGCTTAAAGAGATCGTTTCTGGATTCGAATGATTATCCCTTACACTTGCAACCAAAGAACCATTAGTGGTATCAGAGCAACCTACTGACATTGAACAAGATCTCAAAGATCATAAAAAGAATTCCAACATGGCTCTCAGAGTTGGAGGAAGAGGTAGTGGTCGAAGAAGAGGAAGACTAGTTGCAAATGTTGAAGTGTTGGAAGCTATGCAACATATGCAAGCTAGATTAGAAGTAGTTGGGAAGAGATGCAGATGCTAGAGATGTCAGTGATCCTGAAGTTGAAGCTATAGAAGAAGTGGAACCTACAGATGTAACTCCTGAAATGAGATTCTTTAAGTTAGTATTGAGATCCACATCTAAACCTAGACTTGAGGTTTCAGTTTATACAGGAGGATTAAACCCCGAGGAGTTGATAGACTGGATTAATGATATGGAGAAATTCTTTGATTATGAAGAAACATAAGAAGGAAAGAGAGTGAAGTTTTTTGTCACAAAATTGAAAGGACATGCGACACTTTGGTGGGATGGAGTGTAGGCAGAAAGAAGGAGACTTGGTAAACAACCAATTAAAAATTGGAACAGGATGGTGGCAAAGTTGAGAGGTAAGTTTTTGCTAAGTGATTATCAACAGGCATTATTTAGACAGATGTAGAATCTTAGACAAAGGTCTTTGATAGTGAAGTAATACACAGAGGAATTCTATAAAGTAAGCATAAGAGATGGACAAATGCAAGATACAAATGAGAGGGTTGCAAGATATGTAAATGGTCTTAGAATGGAGATTCAAGATGAGATAAGTGTGATGTCTCCTAAAACAGTAGAAGAGGCTTATCAGATGGTATTGAAGGCTCAAGAAAAACTCATGACAAAGCAGTGTGCCAAAAACAGAGGTACTTTCCAAGGAAGGGGAAGTCAAGGTGGTAGAGGAAGGTCTACAACACCTAGAGATGGAGCTATTAGCAGCTCAAGTCATCATACACCCATAGGAGGTGATGCAAGTGGCATAGGAAGTTTTTCCAGAGGGAGAGGAGGCAGAGGTAGAGGAAGAGAAATCAGATGTTACAGATGTAATAACATGGGACACAAAGCCTATGAGTGCCTAGAAAACATAGGAAAAAATAAGAGAAATGAAATTGTTGCTAAGACTGAACAAGAAGCAGCAAAGGTGATAGAACGATAATGTAACAGAGAAAGGGGAAACTTTGGTAGTTAACAAAATTTTGTTAAAGCCAACAAAGGAAGTTGTTCAACCAGCAAAGAGAAAGACTTTGTTCAGGAATGTGTGCAAGGTTCAAGGAAAATGTTGTCAAATGATAATTGATAGTGGCAACACTGATAATTTGGTCTCTACGGAGGTGGTGGATAAGTTGAAATTGAAGACAAGGAAACATCCAACGCCTTACAAGGTGTCATGGCTTCAAAAAGGACATCAATTGTTAGTGAATGAACAATGTGAAGTGGAGTTGCAGTTGGGAAAATACAAAGACAAAATTCAGTGTGATGTGATGCCTATAGATGTGTGTCACATATTACTGGAAGACCTTGGAAGTATGATAGAGGTGCTATGCATGATGGGAAAAAGAACACATATAAATTTGGTAAAGATGGTGTCAAACATACATTGTTGCCTATGGAAGAAGAGGATGTATCAAGAAAGTCTGATCCAAAGACTCTATTGCTGAGTGGAAAGAAATACTTGCAGCGGATTTAGGAGGATGAGGTAAATTTTGCATTGATTTGCAAACCCAAGGTAATAATTACTTCCACTAAAATTTATAATTTTCTAATTGAAATTCAAGAGATGTTGGACAGTTATTGTGATATCATTGTAGATGATTTTCCTAATGAGTTACCACCCATTAGAAAAACCAGTCATCATATAGATTTGATTCCAGGAGCAAATATACCAAATAAAGTAGCTTACAAGATGGCTCCCACATAGAATGAAGAAATTAGAAAACATGTTCAGGAACTGTTAGATAAAGGACTGGTTAGAGAGAGTTTGATTCCTTGTGCAGTGCCAATAGTGTTGAGTCCAAAGAAAGATGAAGGTTGGAGAATGTGCACTGGTTCAGGAGTGATCAACAAAATAACAATCAAGTACAGATTTCCTTTACCTAGAATTGAAGATTTGATGGATTGCTTAAGTGGAGCAAGATATTTTACAAACCTAGATATAAAAAGTGGATATCATCAAATAAGAATTAGAGAGGGAGATGAGTGGAAAACCGCTTTTAAAACAAATGAAGGACTGTATGAATGGATGGTAATGCCTTTTGGGTTATCAAATGCTCCTAGTACATTTATGAGGCTTATGAATGAAGTTTTGAAAGAATTTATTGGTAAATTTGTAATATTATATCTGGATGATATATTAATTTACAACATATCTAAAGAGGAACATATGAGACATCTAAATTATGTCTTACAGAAGCTACAACAAGAAAAGTTACTGTTAAATTTAAAGAAATGTTCATTCATGAAGGAAGGATTGGTATATTTGGGCTTTGTTGTTTCTACTGATGGATTAAAGATGGGTCCAAAGAAGATCAAGGAAATCATAGAGTGCCCTTCACCGAAAAGTGTTTTTTAGGTAATAAGTTTTCATGTTCTTGCTAGTTTTTATACGAAATTCATAAGGAATTTTAGTAAGACCAATGCTTCTATTATTGACACTATAAAGAAGGATAAACAACCATTTAAATGGACTGCTGAAGTAGAAAAGAACTTCCAACTTTTGAAAAGAAAGATCACTAAGAAACCTGTTTTGATTTTTCCTGATTTTAATAAACCTTTTCAAGTAAAATGTGATGCCAGTGGAGAAGCCATTGGAGCTATTTTAATTTAGGAGGTGTTAGGATTCCAAGAAACTCTCCTAGGTTGTAGCTCGGAGATGCCTGGTAACATATAAATTCAACTATTGTTGCAGGTTTAATGGAAGGAATGATGGTTTGTTCAAGCCAGATAACCACTTCTACTTTGTTTCACTCCAAACATGCGTGAACACCCCTAGACTACAAGGCTTTAGACCATGAAATGCTCACAATTTAGGATTTGGGTGAATACAGAGAATACTAACCACACCAACAGATGCACAAGACCATGTGATGGCCGACTGCAACTAGTAAAGACGCTTGTAAATCTATTCTACTAATGCACAGACATGATGATAGCTCTCTTGCATCAAATAGAAAGAAACCTGAATAACTTATTCAGTGATACATTCAACAATATAACACAAATAATATGACAGTTATCTAGTGCTAAACCTTAAAAGAACAGGAACACAACATATCAAGCACATGCTTAGAACAGAGGAAAATGAAAGTAAGCAATTAACAGCAAAAGAAGCTTTTATTAGTTGAAAATGAAGACGAGATGCTGCAAGTGACAAAATATCTATAGTCTCCAGAAGTTGAACCTTATATCAAAATGCCAACCACCAACCCTGATTACATATTGTTTCTGGGTATTTATAGATTTACATTACAAGGGCACTTGGCCATTTAGGTATGGAGGGGTCATAATTGACCACCAACTGCATTTCACTGCCTGATGGAGTCTCTGACCGTGTTTGCTTGCTCCAATGGATGAATCTGATATGTTCAGGTGCTGTTCTGTCCTCTTAGGTAGTTGGAGTGCTCATACCAGTGGAGTTCCACAACTGATAAATGCAGTTATAGGGTCATGCTCTGTCCTTTTCTCCCTTGGCCATGCCTTTTGTTAAATATGGTTGTTGAGGATTTACTATGACTGGTACTGGAAAGCTGGTCACCTTCCTCCTTTGGGCAAACTGAGTGGTCAGAGGACGTGGACTACATGGGTGAGTGGACGATATGGATGAGCAGAAAGGATGGCCATTGGATTTGGGAAATGGATGGCAGAGATGGCTCCGCAGAGGATATCGGTTGAGGTGGGAGCGGGTTGAATTTGGGCTGTTAGATCTTATGAGGCTAGATCGAACGGTGATCGGGAGGTGAAGTTACGATGTCATTATCGGGCGGGAGAAGTTTAGTTGGACAGTAAAGGTATTGATCGCACCGCTTTTGGGCCCTGAGAGGTAAGAGGATGGGGTTGTGCAATTCCACTTAGCGATCGACACGTAGCGGTGGATGAGAGAGAAAAACTGCTCTCATCGTGCTAACGTTCGATCCAGTTGTGGGTACGATAAGAGTGAAGACGTCAAATATTTATGGAAATGATCGGACGGTGGAGAACTGATCGTGCAGGTTACTTTATCGGACGCGATGGGAGCCGCTAGATTCGGCAGGGAAGATCAACGACGAAGATAAAAGGTGACGAGTTATAAAGGTGCAAAGTCATATGGTTGAGGTTTGATGGTGGGTGTAGGCTTTGCGCTCGGGGCTTAAAGGAAGAGGGGCTATTTTGCTGGGTTTAGGAGGTGTTTAGTCAATTTAACGTCTTAAATTGCTCTACATAAATTATCAATCCGGGTATCGTAAACTGATGAAGTGTGGTGCACTATATGTGCTTAGTTAACCTCTTTCTTACTTCGTTGTTTTATAAAGTTATAATGTTCAACTCTTCCTAACCTTCTGCTTTCAACATATAGTACTATGTTAAGCATGATTAAGAATAAGTCCAAAAAGTAATCAAGCTTTAAGGTGACAAGTAAGAAAAACCATTTTAAAGACCAGTTATAATGTTCAACTCTTCCTAACCTTCTGCTTTCAACATATAGTACTATGTTAAACACGATTAAGAAGTAGTTAGAAATAAGTCTAGAAAGTAATCAAACTTTAAACTTGCAAGGAAAGAGCTTGAAAGAAATAACTTGAAATGAAACTGAAAGCAAAGAACTTGAAATGACTTGAAAGTAAATGACCACATTCTAATGGCATTAGTCTCTATTCATATTGCTGCAAATAAAAGAAAATAAGAAAATCACTTTTAAAACCAAAGATAATGGTTATCTCTCCCTAACTCCCTGCTTCAACATATAGTACTATGTTAAACACGATTAGGAAGTAGCTCAAGTTGAATTAGAAAAGTGATTAAAAATGAGAAAAATCTACTTTAAAGACTAGTGATAACGTTTTGCTCTTTCTAACTCTCTACTTCTGCCATATGTACTATGCAAAGTATGATTAGAAAGTAGTGAAAGAATAGTCTAAAAAGCACTCAAAGCCAACTGCAAGTTAGTGGTATTCTGATCCTTAAAAGATAACAATTTATGATAAAAGATCATTCATGTGTTAGCAGAACTTTGAGAAATAAGACTAAAAATCAGCTATAAAACAAAGTAAAAAGGGCAGCACTATGAATAAGACAACTGCAACTACCATTAGATATTAAAGCAAATACAACACACAATCCCAGGAGAAAATAAAATGCAATAATTCAAACTGTACAAGGCAGGGGCCCCCTTCTACCTATAAAATCAAAGCATACTTAAAAGTGCATGAATGAAAATCTAATCTACCTTACATTCTACAAAGCAATATTTACAAATTGAAATCTAATCTACTTACATCGTAATGTGCTCCATGACATCTACTTCACATCTCCTTCCATGTTGAGAACATCAAAGCTTTATTCAATTTCTTCAAAAGTGCAAAGTACAAAAGCTTTCAAAAGCCATGAGACTAACAAGCTAAAGGGACTAAGAAAAGACTAAAGGAAAGACTAAAGAGAGACTAAAAAGAGACTCTCATAAGCTAAGCTTAAGAACTAACTAATGAAGGAGAGAGATCTCCTATTTATACAAAAAGATGAGAGCCTTCTCATTAATGATAATCCATGAATCTCTCCCTCTACCTCTAGAGTCCTAATCAAAATAGGAACTGATAAGACACATGTCTTTTAGAGTTATAATACAATTAGGAGATGTGACACATATCCTCATGATCCCATGATTCTTTCCAACCAAATTCGAATTTGGCCTTAGAGTGCCACATAAGGGTCTTCTAGAAGTCTCTTTTCAACCTACACATGTCAACAAACTCAACCCATTTGTTAGGTATAAGCATATGCACATTATTTTCTAATGTTTAACCATAAATTCACTTAAAAGGATTAGAAATAATAAATATTGGAAAAACATAAAGGTAGCCCAATGACAATGAAAGTGGGATGAATGTGGTGACATAGTAGTGAAATGGAGGTGAAATGGAGGTGATATAATGGACATAATAGTGAAAGTGTAATGGAAATGAATGACATTTTCAAGACTCAACAAGAACCATGTTCCGCGTCTCCCTCATCATATTGTCTTTCTCATTAAGGTAATCATCAATGAGAAGACCATCCATAGGACTGTCATCGATGAAGGTGCTTCCACATGCATCATGTCAATCGCATGCTGGAAGGCCATTGGTTCTCCTGCTTTGAACCAATCCCCAAACACTTTGGAAGCTTTCGATGGGCCTGATTCGTGACCCTTCGGTGTCTTACCTAACCTTGCGATTACTCTGGAGGGCAAGACACTACAAGTCGAGGTAGAGATTGTTTACACTAATCTCAATTACAGTTTTCTACTTGGCGGGAGTTGGACCCATGCTATGCATGTTGTAGCCTCCTCCCTATTTCGCGTGATTCATTTTCCCCATTGGTCACTTTAATTGCTTATTAATTAAACAGTCGAGTGCCACATAAATTGTCAACACGGGAAAGTCCGATTATTTCAAAGGTGACTATGTACTGTATGTACTCGATTTTAATAGCATTAAAAAGCTGTAGTATAAACAATTCACACTCTGTTAAACCTCTACTCTGTGTTACAACAGTTATAGTCTATTGCAGGAATTGAATAAGAACAGATAAATAATTAAAGAGAGTAAATCTGCAAAAGGAAACAATGGTTGTCCTGTAACAAAGGATCAAGACCCTATCCCCAGAGTAGGAACATTCAACACCTGCCTCTGTTATCCAGTTCACCAATACACTCTGTAAATCCTAGTCACCGGTGAGGCACTCATGTACAGCATCAATCGATTAAAAGAGAAACAGAGTCTTGGCAAAAGTAAAATATCATTCAGAAGCAATACTCGTGAATAAGGTATGAACAGAAATCACACACAACACACAACAGAAAGAAGATGGGTGAATCTTGTGTGAAGGTGGGCCCTGTCCTTCTCACAAGATTCCCCAAGACACAGAAACTAAGATAAAATACTCAGAACAGAACTTTATTCATCCGTCAATATACCATATTATAAGAAAGATTCAATCTCGTCCTTCCACTACAATCCCTGTGTTACATCTTGTTCATCCTATGTCGATCCCCTCTCTAATGTAGATGTCTCCTCTTTATAGAGGAGACATCTATTACAAAATATTTTCATTATAAATTCTAGTTCAACCCTTTGTACAAAAATAGGGAAATCAGTTGCCGTTAACAGAATGTTGTTACAGTAATGTAGATCATGAACGTTACGACCAATGTAACAGTTTATTCAATAATCAATCAGATTCCTTTGTTGTTGCAAATCTGGTACGCAAATCTCAACTGTCTCCTTGAGATTCACATGCTGTCCTTGCTGTTTCAGCTTCGAGGTTCGTGTTGTTTCCGCTGTTTCAGCAACTGCAAAATATAGTCCTGCCAACTTTAGGCAGTTTCAACAATTGTTTAGCAACTCATTCAACTTCAAGGATCAATTATAAAGATAGCATGATTATGTGTTGAATAATTAAACATATAGCAATGAGAAAAGTTACTGTATACCTTTAGAATGATTGAGTCAAAGCACTAGCAAGGGCTTTCAACTATGGGTTGAAAAGGGTAATATTATGACAAAATATAAGGTCAAAAATAGACAATATGGGGTCCTAACATCCCCCCCAACTGAAAGGGTTGCATGTCCGCATGCAACGTCTACTCTGAATCTGAGTCGAAATACTGGGATGAACAGTGCAAATTGCTTAT
>APFE030760467.1:0-14074 GCA_000404065.3 Pinus taeda | reverse complement strand
CAATAATTGTGTTTGGATCATTTTCATCAAGTTTGATTAAAATATCAGCATACTGGCAAGGCTGACTTTCTGTAGAATCCAATTTGGTAATTGTGCCATGCATTCCCGGACCAAATGATGATATTACTGGTGCATTCATCAAGGCTGCTCTATTGCGAAGAATGTACTCAATATGTGGTTCGAATGGACCTCCGAGTACTACTAGGCATCTCTGTTTGATGATTCCTGACTTTGCAATTACAATGTTCTCTAGAGAACCTCCCAAGGCATTCATATGTTCTTTTCCAATTGTTGTGATGACTGTTGTAGCAAGCCCTTCACTACGTATAACATTAGTCGCATCACGTGCCCCACCAAGACCAGCCTCTATCACTGAATGGGAGTCAAAATCACAAAAACCTCCATAGGCACCACCACTGACACGTACACGATCCCACAACTATGTATTCCCAATGTACTTGGAAATGACATATGCACTACCATTTAGTCGATAACCAGTTTCATATATATTTGCTGCTTTTCCAACATAATTAACCTGAGTTGGAATCAGAAGGGCTTCATTGACCGGAGAAAGGCGATTGTCCCAGGAAGGGATCTCCAAGGTATTAGTTTCAGGGAGAGCACTGAGCAAATCTGCTACATGTTGCTCGGCATTTGCAAGATTCTTTTCATCAGCTGTCAAGTTCATCAGTACCTGTTTCCTTGAAAATATGCTACTCGGTATTTCCTCAAGTAAACCTGCAACTGTCGGCCAGTCTTCTTCTACTTGTTTTTCAAGGTTTCGTAGAAACTCCAAATAGCTGAGACCACCCATTTGTTCACCAACCCATCCTGCAATGTTTAGCTTTGCATCCATTCTTGACGCAACTATGCTGTGGCCTTTCCACGAACAACAATGTGGCTTGATGGCTCTACTTTTCCTCTAACTGGAGAAGTGGATGGATAAACTGAAATCCCTCATGTCTTTCTTCCTATCAACTGCACAAAATCCATGTCTTTCGTACCCATCTCCAAGAGTGATTGACAAAACAATGGCACCAATGGAAAAAGACTTGGCTTTAAAGGACGCATATCAAAGACAACCTCTGTATAGAGAACACCATTCGTAAATATACCAGTCAAGCTTCTTGAAGAGTTAGACAATTTCAAACCAAAACTAATATATTCTGCAAGGGGCATTTTCCCATCCATCTGAAAGCAATGACTATAGGCTTTTATCTGACAGTCATCCTTGGTATGAGACCGTTCACTCTCAAACTGGAAACCTTTCTTCTATTATACACCTGTGTGCTTTCCTTCTTATAATTGGCACCTTTTTCAAAAGCCACCTTTCTATTAACCTCAGCTTTCATTGACAGTGGAACTGATTGAGGACTTTTATCCTGGTTAACAAGCTTTAAACTCTCACTAGAAGGCAAGCAAGCCTGTAGCCATAACTCAGATGAATTACAAACTTCACCATCAATTTGCCGAAACAGGCTTTTCTATGCATTATATCATATTCCCACAGAACTCATAGGAGACAAAAGTGATATGGGTGAGCAATGGTTTCGGACAAATCCCCAATTGCGTAGCGCAGCCAGTGCAAATTATGAATTATGCACTACGAAATCACCTAAACATTTTGCGCTGCGAAACTGCTAAAAGGGTTCATGTGCTTATTTGCAGACATTTAGCATCGAAATTTTGTCAGTGATAACAGGTTTCATGAGGTTTGAGCATAAAATGAGGATGCTGCGATATTCCCGGAAAGCAATCTGCACGGAAAGATGCTGAGGATGCTGTGATATTCCCGGAAAGTAATCTGCACGGAAAGATGCAGATTGACATTGACAACCACAATTTCCTCTCACCCTGCAATTCACCGAGTCTCCATACCATTGATTCTCTGGATATTGCCCGGTTCCTTCTCTTTTCCCGCCTAAGGACATCGACATGACAACCACAATTTCCCCTCACTGCATTACTCATTTCGGTATTCGTTCCATTGATTTTCGTTCTATTTTCCTTTATAAAAAAGGAAGCTCTGGCTCTCAGCTCCAGATGCATTCTGAAGCAAATCGAATGGTAGCAAACTCGTCTACCCTGCTGCAAGAATAAGGAAATTTTCCCTCTCAACTCCAACAGAATTGTGAAGTAAATCAAAGGAAGCAGCAACAGGAGACCATGGAATAAGAATCGTCAACCCCGTTGTAAGGATGAGCTTGGAAATTCATTTTTTTTTCCATTGTTCTCCTTATATTTTGGTATATGCTTGTGTGTGTCAAATTTGAAATTATTTTTTGTCTATTTTGAATCGATTGCCAGGCTAAGAATTCAGCCTTAGGAGGATTTATATGTAGAAAGTGAAAGATTGCATTTTTGTAGGAACCCTACTGTGGGTTTTTGCTAAAATTTGAAATTTTGTAGTGGATAAAATAGAGCTTTTCTTGAAGGTTGGATCGGACTTTCGAGTAAATTTTTCTTTATCTCTGGTGTTGATTTCAATGGGTTTGATTCAAGCTACCTCCTAATTCAGTCATAACATTGGTGAATTTAAACATTGAGTGCTTAAATTACTAAAAAAAAAATATCTTTAATAAGCATTTGAAAGGTTTGTAGGGTTAATGTCCCTTCGGACTGAGTAGCCTATAGAGGATATCAAAGATTAATGCATTGGAATTTTCAGCGCAGTAATCTATGTAGTTTTGTTGTTTATTTCTGAAGTGATAAAATGATAACATTAACTTTGTAATTTTGAGTGGTGCTGTGGTAAGTAATGGTATGGTCTGGAATCAGTAATGTGAGTTTAATTCAGACCATAAATGGCAGATCTAATAATCTAGTCTTTGACCTGCTTCTTTAGTATGGTGCTAATTTACGCAGATGTTGTGCAGGTTCACTGCCGATCATGAAATTGCAAGTTTTCTTGTTTCATGCGGTATACTGCCCAAGGCTTGGGAAGAGTCACGTCTTGCACTGCGTATAGAAGACCTGTGGAGCCTCTGGATATTGCATACTATTATCGCATGTCTAAGGGTAAAGGCAATCATCTTCCAGATGGAAGAGCCAATGGCTATAAAGTTCTTCAGAAATAGATGGAAGATAAAGAAAAAACACGCAGTTCAAGAGGTAAGAATTCTCGCACAAAGCTGGCATCCTTGACTCAGGACTCATGCTTTTGGGCACATCTGGAAGAGGCTTTGAAAGATTTGGAAAATCTCAAACAACAGCAGCACCAAAAGCCCGAAAGTCTTGAAATGTTTGAAGGTTATGTGACAAAAATGATCAAGGATTGTGACATCTCTGCAGATGTTTTCCTGGAAGGAAGCAGATTCATGGAATGGTGGAAAGAATGGAAAGAGTACAGGCAAAATCAATTTCCTGGATGGACCTCTCTTTTGAACGATAGAATGGAAAATGAAAGTTGGAAGAGCTGAATTTGCAGACTGTTTGGATGGAATTAGGGTTTTGTCTTTAGATTCAGTTTCCTTTCATTTGTTTAAAATTAGTGTTATAGCTGTGATTTAATGTTTTGTTAAGAGAGAAATATATTTTGCTTAAATTTTCAAGGGTGGGAACTATTGAGGCAGGCACGAACTATGGCATATAGATGATTCATTTTTCAGTCCATGTTATCAGTGATTAATAGATGTGCCAATCCATGTTATCAGTGATTAATAGACGTGCCAACATGGCATGCTACCTCGGAACAAACTTTGTTTGCTGGATTGGCTCGGAAGACTATGACTCGAATATCCTTGTATCAATGGGAAAATCTGGTGTCCTCTACTGGCAAGTACTGCCTCATTGTTTGTTTGCTTTCAGTAACATTAGAAATCTATAGATGGTGATTATGATGTCGAAAAAGAGTCCTTTACTTTTAAAGCTTAAATGTAATAATTACGCCTTGAGGCGTTCCCTCTCGGAAGAACTCCCCTAGCTGTTACGCTAACGCAATCTGCACCATATCTGCAATTGTTAGATGATTAAAACAGTTTACACCGTTGATTGAACTTTCAACTAACTCCTTCATTTACGCCTCTTAACCGTACATTCAACCGTTGAATGTTTAGCTGTAACCACCTGCCTCTTTATGCGCATACTAGTCCAGTGAAAACTCGATACCTGCTACAACCCCTACTCGACATCCTCCAGCGAAAACTCTGTGGATGCCTTTAAGTCCAATCGAGAGGATGTTTGTTGCAACCGATGGACTGACCTACGCCTCCGTCCAGCAAGAGCTAGGGATTTAGCTGGAGAAAGAAGCCTCCATCTAGCAAGAGCCAGGGATTTACTCGAGAAAGATGTAATGAAATTATCGCCTCGTTTTAGAGCCAAGGTAGTGGGGATCCTTTCTTCTGTATTTCTTTATTGAAATTCATTAAGAATTTTGTTTGTGTCTTTTAATTAATTAGAATTGGTCGAGAACGGTTGGTGTACATGCACTTAGACTAGCTGTGTTGGTGTACATGCACTTAGACTAGCTGTGTTGGTGTACATGCACCTAGATTAGCTCCAGTTAACTTATTGCTTGCATGTGGCACATGTACACATTAACATAAGATAAAGCACACTTAGCTTTAGTTAACTTTAGTTATTGCATGTACAACTAAGCTTAACTTAGTTGCTTTTATCCACATGGCCTCCAGATCCACCATTAGTCGTTGCTTACAAACCACATGGCCAAACAAGTTTCCGAAAGGGACGGGGAACATACACTTCTTTAGGTTAAGCACAATCTAGTGCCGACACCAGGTATCCAACATCAACCGTAAGTTCACGACATGTTTCTTAACCAAGCCAAATACGGTCCAATCATCCAGGTAGACTTCTACGAATTCGTGGATAACTTCCTTGAACGCGGCTACCACAATACAAGAAAATATTGTCAGCGCATTCTTCAACCCAAAGGGCATTACCATATATTGAAAACAACCCCATTAGTAGCAAATGTTGTCTTGCTCCGATCCTCTAGCGTGATCTTGATCTGATGGTACCCGGAGAACCTGTCTGTGAAAGAGTATGCTTCCTGCCCGCCCACATTTTCTAGTACCTCATCTGTAAAGGGTGTTGGAAACAGGTCGTTAACACAAGCATCAATTAGCTTCCACAGATCTACGCAAATGCAGATCTCGCCCTTTTGTTTCTTCTCCTGCACGACCATGGGACTTACCAATCAGACTCCTCGACTGCTTCAATAATTCCTGTTGCCAGCATTTTGTCCAATTCTTCGCGGACCTTTGCTTTGTATTTTGGATTCAGTCGATAGGGTCGTTGTTTCACTGGCTTTGCATCTGGCTTCAAAGTTATTTTCATCATCCCTAGGTCTCCTAGAATCTCTTTTAGCTTCGTAATTTTTGTAGGGAATAAATCTTGGTATTCGCTGAGCAACTCGGCGACCTTTTCCACCATGGCATTGTCCCAATAGTCCCCAAGCGTAGCATACTTTGGCTCTTCTTCTGTTCTGATATTTACCTGCTTTGTTTTCAATGGTGCCGTGATGTCCGGATCTTCTATCTCGGGGCCGCACACCTCACGACTACTTTTGGATTCTGGTATATTGATGTTACGTGGGTCATCCTCATCATCTTCTATTTGTACATTGTAACATGCTAAGGCCTGGCTTAACTGTCAAGACCAGTCTGACAGCACGACTTCTTCTGGTTTCGGCGGTGTTCTGAAGATGGCGGTTATTACTAATTGTAATGCGTCGTCCATGGTATCCATCCATTGATCTTCAAAGAGAAATGTCAACAGAAACCCTTCACGCAGGATATCCCACTCGCCGATGCCATGTCGGAGCTCTGTTTTCGTATACCCATTCCTTGGAATAACATCGAGGGTATGATAAAATAAGTGCACCCATTCTAGTTGAGGCTCTGCACCATAAGCTTTGGTCCATTTGCTCAGGTGTATTGACGGATTCTCTTGTCCATCATATTTATCCATTATTCATGGTGCTGGCTTCCCAAATCTTATCTGCATCATGCGCCGACAGTTTCACTAATATTCAAAGGTTCCTTCATGGGTACTCCACTATTGCGTCGGTGACGCACGCAATGCCCATTTCAGCACATCAAACCACTGATATTGTGGTACCGTGCTTTCAAATTGAGCTAGGAATTCATCCACTTTTGTTAGCCCGTCATACATTGGTAGTTCGCAGGTCTGAGCTTTAACGCAATACAAGGATCTTGTCATCATATTACAGTGTAGGTGGTTACCTCGTTCACCCTGTTCCACCATCGCTCATCCTCTTCATCTGAATCACTAGTGCACGAGCTAGCGTAGCCCCACGAGGGTCTCCTTTCCTCCTTTAGCCGATGCGTTGCAATCTTGTAGACACAATCCATTGCATTGTCCCTTTCGTTGTTGCGCAGAGGTTTTGTGTAGCGTGGTCCTTATGTTGGATCCATCGGAACGACTACACAGAGCGACTCCTTCTCAAATATCATCCCAGTATACCCCTAGAAACGCATGGTACGGGCTACTTTCATCCACGATTTCAATAACTTTGAAATCCGTCCAGGTACTTGTGCCATCAATATCGACTGTAATTCCTTGTAGCCTTCCCATGGGCAAGATCTTTTGCTAATGGGCCATCCGTAATTGGATAGGAAACCATTGTAGTGTGGGCTTACACATGCGCTCCCAAGTCTGTTTAGGTAATACGTTTGCATTTGAACCTAGGTCCATGATGACCTTATCCATCTCGTAGTCTCCAATCTGCGCCGTTAACCGCATCTCCCGACCCTTCCGCGATGCGTGTCTTCCTAATTTCCGGACTATGCAAGGTTCACCCCACCCTGTGCACTTATTTATCACTTCCTGTAACCCTCTGACTGCCCTATTGTCACGAAGTAGTTTTATGCATGTCTCTAAGAAGGTAGTAAACATCGAGGGATCGTCATCCAGCTCAGGCTGATCCCTACTACCTCGGGTAGAGACGCCAGTGAAGCTTTCCCTAGCTTCCATATTGGTCTCCCCATCGACCTTTTCTACGGTTGCACTGCTATGTAATACCATGTTTACCTTGGGTCCATCTTCACGGGGTTCAGAACTCATCATCTGCACGTTTTGCATTGTTGTAGGAGGCACTGCCCTTTTTTCGCGAATCTGCGCTATCAGCAGGGGGAAATCTAACAGCTCATGATCGAATTGCTCACAATAAGGACATGATACTCGGGTTGGATTGGTACAATCCCATGCATAATGTCCTCGTCCTCCACAGTTGTAATAGATTAGCTAGCCGTGACCCCTTCCTGGTCCCATTCCACTCCGTCCTCGACCCCGTCCCGAGAACCCACCGCGCGCAAATGCCGCAGCTAGATCCTGACCTCGCACCTTAGTCTGCATTCTGTAGGCAGGTGCTTGGTCCATCAACATTCGATAGCTACGACAATCTCTTTCTTCATGACCCACCGATCTACAAAAGTTGCAAAAGAGCTCCTAAGGAGTCTAGTTATATTTTGGCAATAGATGACAATTATCAGTGTTGTGCTTCCCTCCTACCTGACAGATTGCACACCAAAGTGGGGAAATCACGCTCGACCCTGCCTGTACCTCTAGTCGCAATGGTGTCGGTCCCTCTGTTCCCATAAAATTCACCGAGACCAGACAATGATCTTTATCGTGTCCCTGGCTCCTGCACTTTATACACCATGCTTCCTCCTGGACTTCTGGGCACGGTGTCTGTTCTTGTTTTAACTTCTATATTTCCAAACACAAATTTTGGACTTGCGCTTGGATTTATTGAACTCCCAACCCCGAGTCCTGTACCAGGGTTTGGTGTAGTCGCATTACTGCCTCCAACACTTTTGCTTGGGTTGAGATCTTCTGTTGTGACAAGGCTGACTTCAGATATGGTTTTAGTGAGGTGATGAACCAAGCGCGATGCTATGCATCTGTAAGGGTCATGTTGGCCTCGCGAATGGTGCTTTTCAACCTTTGATCCAAATCCCACGGGGTCTCACCAGGCATCATTGTGATCTCTTTGAATCCAACAACCGACTATGCTTCTGACTTAGGCCGGCTAAACTCCTAGGTTAATCAGTATGGATGTCTGCTATCCCCGCCATTGGGTTAACGCTTGAATACTTCATGTACCATGTTAGCGCTCGATCCTGTAGTGCGCTGACTAAGATGGATTTCTTGATATTATCATCTGCAACTTGCTGCGCGTTCCATACTAACGTTAGTACAAACCAAAATTATTCCGGATCTTTTGCCTCATGCTCCTTTGAAAACTGATAACTGAATTGTGTTCGCCATAGTTACCCTTGTTCTACTAGTGTTCCTGATCCTTTTGATTTTTCAACGTTCCTTTCTATCGAGTCCCCACACTTCACACCAAACACTCCTTATGCAGATCCTGGTCCCAGCAACGGAACCATTTGTTGGCTTATATGGGCCTAACCCAAGTTCGAAAGAGTTATTTAGCCAAACAAATCCCGCAGCTACCAAACCTCTCGGCAACAGCCCACAGAGCGCGAACTGAGGTCTCACCGAGGTAGTACGGGAGGGTGTTGGAACCAAGTTTCCGCAACCTAGGGATGTATTGGTGTGGTCTGGAGGTTTCACGCACTGGTTTATAGCTCTGCGCTACTCGATATTCGCACAGATCCAGCTTGATTATATCTTTCTTATTAGTGCACTTTTCTATTAGATGAAGTAGTTACCAATTACCAAGGTCTTTAAGCAAACATTTAACCAACACAACTGATTCGCACATTAAAATGAATCCGGATTTACATTCATCTAAACCATAAGCAGATTAAATTAAACAGGTATTATGACAGCTTAGAAGAAACGCAGAATTGCAAAAAGAACTTATCTTTATTTCCACTTTATCCTCAATACATTGAGATTTGCCCTACACACTCAACTGCAGGGGTCTGCGCACACAACTGCGAACTTTCTAGGCCTCTGCGCACATAGCTGCAGAGCCTCTACCTACTACCCCTATCCCTCGACTCGAACTTACAGACGCTTTCAATCTATTTTCTTCATGAACCCATTACCTTCCATTGTTTCTCCAAAAAGAACTACTTTTCCCTCATAAAGTCGCGCTCTATGTATACCATTCCTTGGTCCACGATCCTTGCGCGGGCCAACTCTCTTTATATTTCTTTACATGATTTCCGAGCGGACTACCCTTTGACTCAACCTATTATAATTCGCGCTCCGCGCTTTCAGCAAAGTTTTTAAAATTATTTAATCCTATTTTTGGGCTTTCTGCCCCAAAACCCTTTATGCGGGACCTCTGCTACTCGACAGATACTTTGTTCTAATTTTCTCTACAAATGTGATGGAAAGTGTGCCCTAAATGTTGGCAATTTCATGGTTAATGTAGTATAAGCTAGATGCAAATTTACACAAGATCAAGAAAGCTATGCCCAATATCAAGTGCTTGTTTTTAAAAAAATGATGTTGGTGGTTAGTTTATTCATATGTAATGGAAGACATGGCAATCACTACGTTATTTTATTTGATATCGAAATAAATTTTTTTAAATATATGTTGTACATTACATATATAAATATGTGTAGGTTGTTAATTGCCAATCATTTCATAAGTAAATTAGGGATCAAATCACTTGTGATTTAAGCTAAAAATATATATTTAACAAAAAATTTAATTATGTTATAGCAAGATGGATAAGCAATTATTATTAGTTCATCCAATTTCACTTCTCATAAATTAAGGTAATAGCTTTAACTTCCATCTCTTTGTGATTTTCTAAAAGTTGGATAAAAGCATGACCATTTCCTAGTAAATGAGAGGCTAATAGAGTGAGGAGGTTCCTTTGAATCAATTAGCTATCATATTTATAAATTAATGAAATCCTTATTCAAAAGCACCCATCATTATAATTTAAATAAAAATGGGTGATTATGATATAAAGCAAATACTATGTTTAGCAGTCTAAAGAAACTCATAATAGGAATACTAATTACAATAATATAATGAAGTGAGAATTCCAATGACCTTCATTTAAGTGGGCCCTACCCAAAAGAGTTCTTAGAATTTTATAAAACACCCAAAGAACAAAGCTTTGATAATAACTTTGAATCTATATCTACCATCTAAGTCTATAAATACATTAAATTGGTGTAACTACTGCCTCCTAATGCCTAGCACTATAATGGTATTTCCTCAACATGAGGGGAACAAAATCCCTTCAATTTTTCATTCTCTCAATTGATTGAGATGGGACAGATATTGAATATGGTCAATAGTATAAGAGTGAAATCCCTTTTGGATGGATTGTTATGATATTGCTTCAAAAAATATCAATATTTACTACATTAATCTTTTTTCCAAAGAAACCACATCATTCTATGAAATGTAAATTAAAAAAAAACACAACTAGAAAACACCTAAGATACCAAATATATGTCACATAATCTAAAATTAAGCAAATCACATTTATTTGAATATGCAAAAGTTGAAATCATCTAGTTTGGCCATTAAAAGTAAGAATGAATCGGAAGAGCCTAGTTTCATGAGGCAAACACTTTTTTTTTTTATGGAAATGCGATTGACAATAAATGACAATCTAATGGCCCATCATTTACCCCCAATTGGAGTGTTGCATGATTCTAATGCAACATAATTCAACTTCATAATGAATAGTTCTCTATTCAATTATCATCATCCTATTGTCCTTTGCATACTTCTCAAAGCCCACCGGTTATGTAACAACCTCTCATTGTTTTTTCATGTAAAAAATATAAGACCAAGGTCACGAGACATGTATTCCACGCTAAATGGTGGGAAAAAACTCCTAGTGGGTGTTGTATCTCTGAGATGATAATGGTCAGTTATCATGCCAGGGCATCTAAGATATTTGTTTTGGGGGGGTGGGTTTGTTTTAATTTTGGAGGTCCAATGTATGAAACATATATAAAATAGTCATACCTAACCTTTTGAATAGTATTAATATTTAAACAAAGGGTTGCTATTAAAATCCACAGTGATATAGCTTATTTAGTGATGAGCAGAAATTGAAAGATGATATGGCTATTACAAGTTTCAAATAGAAAATTAAATAATCATAAGTAAGAAAACCTTTAAACAATGTTCAGAAAGTTTAACAGAATATGCCTACGATTAATGCTGATGATTTTATGATTTAGAGGGAATTAATTAAACAAACAATTTATATAATTCATTCTCTTTAAAGGTGATCACTTCAGAAGCTTATAGGAGTAAATTGAAACACAATTATTCCTATATGTTTATCTCTGTAAAATTTAAGAATATGAAGAAAGAACACAATGAATGAAAACTGGAAAAATTACAGGGAACACAAAACTGTATGAATCGAAACTCAGAATCATTTGCCTTTGTATTAAAAATTCAGAACCAAGTATATTTAATGCTTACAAATGCTTCTTTCAATGGTGCAACCCTTAATAACTCGTGGAAGGGAGTTATTTATACAATCTTAGAGCTGAGAAAACATCTTAAACAAATTTACAAAAATAGATCAACACAAAATCAGGAATATAAATTGATAGTCGATTTGTCACTATTTTGGTGTTGAGTTGTTCATGACTGCTCCTGGAAAAGCTTAAAACTATTGAATTATTGATGACCTATTCCTGGAAACACTAAATTATGTTTGATCCTCTTTTCAATCGAGTAAATCAGTTAACTGTTCCTAGTGTTTCTTATCTAGGATAGATAACATAGTTACTCTTCAGTGAACTTCATCCATTTCTGTATACTTAGTAAAAGTAGGTTTTACTAGAAATATATGTCTGATTTCATTTAGAATGAAAAAGGAATCTCTGATTGCATTGAGCACAACCCTTGGTGTTGCTACACCTCTTATGTTTGAAACTGACGCTGCATTGGTACCTACCTCTATAAGCTTTCGAACATAATCTTCAATGGGCATTAATTTGTTGTTTATCACAATGTTATAGACATATTTGGGCACTGCAACCCCAATCACATATGTCCATAAACCAAGGGCTTATGAGTCCCTAAAAGTGTTGTTTCATGCACTAAAGGAACAAGGTCAACTGATTACATCATCTCCCAGAAGTTCTCCTCATAAAACTGCTCAGAACTGGTCAAAACTGGACCATACAGATTTCCCAGTGCTAAGGGTGCGATGCATCTCACCTGGTCAGTGTAAAAAGTGTGATGAATACTAGAAACCCCTTCTGTAGGGTGCGATGGGCGAGAGTAGACAAATGGCAGAGACATTTTGCAAGGTGGATGATCATGGAATCTTCCAGAAACTTCTCTTGTGACACTTGCCTCTCCGAATTTGCCCAGGGATGAGTAAGAGATCATCGATCTCCAAGTTGAATCAAGAATTATCAGAGAGAAGACACTAATCAAAACCCCAGAAGTTGATTCACCCTCTTACAATCATCTATATATGGATCCCTCATCCCAGAGATCTAGAGGCTAGAACCTTGTATCTTGTAAGGAAGTGTTGTTGGTAACCTGGTGGACTATCATAGTGTTGGGTGATCTAAGCTTTTCATGAGGTGAAGAAGGGCATTCATGCTGGGAGGATGACGTTGGGTCAGATCAATGGGTTGTAATCCTCTCTTCTAATCTTTATATCAATAAAGCTATTCGAGTTTTCCTCCACATTCTTGTGTGTTTGATGATATATGCATTTGTGTGGTTAATATATATTTGGTCCGATATTGTTTATGATTGTAGATCTCTGCACTTTGAAGGTGTTATGCTGCTTTGAATTTACAGGTACTCTTTGAAACGGAGTGGTCAAGGAAGGAGTGGCAAAGACCTGTCAGAGAGGAGGAGGAACAAGAAAGGAACCGAGCGAAAGAATGAGGTTGGTATTCTTTGCTCCTCTCCTGTCTACTTCTCGTAAAGGAAAACGAAAGTAACTTTAATCTATTTGTTTCTAAGATAGCTACCCGTCTTAGTGGAACTAGCAGCTCTGCATAGACACTATATTTCCCGATACCACACAAGCATAGAGGGAAAACCCTTGCTAGTCAAGGGTTCTAACCTACTGAAAAATTGAAACGCACAAGCTTATAGGAGTAAATTGAAACAAAATTATTCCTATATGTTTATCTCTATCAAATTTAAGAATATGAAGAAAGAACACAATGAATGAAAACTGGAAAAATTACAGGGAACACAAAACTGTATGAATCGAAACGCAAAATCATTTGCCTTTGTATTAAAAATTCAGAACCAAGTATATTTAATGCTTACAAATGATTCTTTCGAGGGTGCAACCCTTAATAACTCATGGAAGGGAGTTATTTATACAATCTTAGAGCTGAGAAAACATCTTAAACAAATTTACAAAAATAGATCAACACAAAATCAGGAATATAAATTGATAGTCGATTTGTCACTATTTTGGTGTTGAGTTGTTGATGACTGCTCCTGGAAAAGCTTAAAACTATTGAATTATTGATGACCTATTCCTGGAAACACTATATTATGTTTGATCCTCTTTTCAGTCGAGTAAATCAGTTAACTGTTCCTAGTGTTTCTTATCTGGGATAGATAAATTAGTTACTCTTCAGTGAACTTCATCCATTTTTGTATACTTAGTAAAAGTAGGTTTTACTAGAAATATATGTCTGATTTCATTTAGAATGAAAAAGGAATCTCTGAGTGCATTGAACACAACCCTTGGTGTTGCTACACCTCTTATGTTTGAAACTGACGCTGCATTGGTACCTACCTCTATAAGCTTTCGAACATAATCTTCAATGGGCATTAATTTGTTGTTTATCACAATGTTATAGACATATTTTGGCACTACAACCCCAATCACATATGTCCATAAACCAAGGGCTTCTGAGTCCCTAAAAGTGTTGTTTCATGCCCTAAAAAAACAAGGTCAAATGATTACATCATTTCCCAGAAGTTCTCCATAGAAAACTGCTCAGAACTGGTCAAAACTGGACCATACAGATTGCCCAGTGCTAAGGGTGCGATGCATCTCACCTGCTCAATGTAAAATGTGCGACGCATACTGGAAACCCCTTCTGTAGGTTGGGATGGGCGAGAGTAGGCAAATGGCAGAGATAGTTTGCAAGGTGGATGATCATGGAATCTTCCAGAAACTTCTCCTGTG
>APFE030760461.1:23002-35653 GCA_000404065.3 Pinus taeda | reverse complement strand
ACACAGAGATTTCCCCTGGATCCCAAAACCAGGACTACCAGCTTGATTTTTCATTATGTTCCTTTCAATGTTACAATACATATCTATACATGTCGAAGCATCCAATACCATGGACCAAAAACCTTTGCGTCCAAAACCATGGACTAAAAACCATCGCGTCCAAGAACATGTTCGAAAATCATGCAAAAAACCATAGGTGGGTCCGCCCAACCTAACATGGGTTCCAAAACCAAAATTTTCCAGGGCACCACCCCGAACCCCATAGGGTGGGGTTACCAGCACCCCTCAAACCCCTTGTGACCCCCCCACCATGCAATCAGCACAACAAAGGGGGGGCTCTGCCCCCCCTCTAGCCCCCTGGTTGACTACATCGGCTAGTCCTGGAAAGAATATAACACAACCCAAAATGGTCATGCCAGACCTCCCTAAAGCAACAAAGTATGCTATGTTCTGGGTGACCAAGGATGTGCAACAATTTTGGGACAGGAAGACCTTTTGGATCTTGATGGAGATGAATATCAGGATGGTCATCAATCGCAAGCCACGATTATTACCCACGGTGTATGCTAACTTGTAGAGCTATGTTGAGTTTAAATTGGATTTCCATCAAGTATCTATCAGGGCACGGAAGGACCCAATGCAAAATTGGTATGACTTTTCATACCTGGCCATAGATGATGCCATCGATGCAGTGCTCGATCAATTGTTGCCAGAGTGGTGCACCACCACAAACTTGGCGGTGGGTGGAAGCAAGTCCACTGCGCAGAAGAAGAAGGAGAAGACCAAGCTAAAAATGGCACAACCAGTCAAAAAGAGGAAAAACGAGGCCAATGACAAGGCCGAGGCAGAGCATGAAAGAAATGAGGTAGGAAAATAGATAGGTGGCATAGAGCGGGGCTCTGACAAAGGCGTGTGGTCACCTTCACCTGAGACCGAAGAGAAAGACACAGAGTAGCACAGCACAAATCCTAAGGAGATGTTCACCTGCATTAAGTGCCTAAGAGAGCTGGAAAAGGGAGGGTCTAGAAAGAAATCCAAGGAAACCGAGACCTCACTAGACCCTATCACATTGATGGAGGGCGAACTACATGATATAGATGACATGGTCAGAGATTGCATCGGAGATACCTTGCAACAATTTAAACAGCAGCAATATATCATACTTTGGGCTATCTGGATTGGATTGTAGGAGTTCTAGAACCACACGTCATAGGCTGGTACAGTATCTACCAGCTTGGCCATCGACACTTCAAAGGTTGTCGATATGCTGTGCAAAAAGGCTTCCAGTGCGATAGTTCTTTCGGATGGAGCACTCACCACGGACAATGAGGCTCACAGGCCCACTGTCGGTGCCTTGAAGGGAGTTGTGTTGAACCTAGCAGTGCTTCCATGCAAAGCACTCCACCTCTTACAAGATGATTAATTTTAGAAATGAGGGTTCGAGAGCAGCACGCCCACCAGGTGATCAGAGAACAATGGATCAACAATGAACAGATGGCCCTACAGAGAAAAGTTTCCATTTTCACTGAGACTGAGGCAACCAACCAAAGCAAGAAGATCCTATAGGTCATTGAGGAGGCATGCAGAATGGTCCTAGAGTTGTTCATTCTAGAGGAAGAGCCAGTCGAGGTCCACATCCTCAAGTTAGCCATTGGGGTGTGCGACACTTGAATGGAGATGGTGCGGCTTCATCTGGAGTTGAACCTCCAAATTACCAAGCTACAACTGAGGTCCCAACCCTCCACACCACCAGAAGTCAAGGAACAATGGGTGACCACTGTCACAGAGGCAGTCACGGTAGTGGAAAGTGTAGTAGCAGACTGCACACAATTGTTCCAGCAATCATTTGAGGTCCTGACAAGCTTGCAGGAGGACCTGAATGTACAAAGGCTAGAGACGGAAGCGTGCAAGCTATAACAACACTATGATGAATTTAAGGGCGCAACACAAACCGTCGCGCTGACATCGAGGCTAGCGATGTTGCAGGAGGTCAAATAGCTGAAGGAATAGGTGGACGCAGGACTGCACAAGGAAGCAGTGCTGAAGGCATGACTAAATCTCTGGCTAGAGGAAGCTTACATAGTCACAGAAAATATTGAAGGCAAGCTTGTGACTCTGTAAGTGATGCAACAAAAGCTTCAGGCTGACAGCGCAGGAGCAATGACCGAGAAGACAGTGGAAGATGCGAAGCAGGCAGCAGCTCAGTGCATGACTGAGGTAGAAGTCATACGGGTTAAGCTGGATGGGTTTTGTGCAAATATCTCCAAGCCTACCGAGTGGCTCGAGGGCGAGTCACGATGTTTGTGTTGGGGGCCTGTTGGGAGCAAGATCCACTAAGGGCACTTTTGGGGCTAAAATCCCATGTTTTACTCAATTTTGTAATAAAAATGTAAATACTTTGCATTTTGTGGTTGCAGAGCACGAAGGTGTTAGGTGTCATAAAGGGTAGTCCACCCTTAGTTTTGAAAAGTAAAGGTGGCTGTAAGATATCTTCCCATGGTTTGCGGACCATGGGATTGTATAAAAAGAGCTAATCTCTAAGTAGTTTTGGGGACATAGAATGATGAATAAGGTAAGAGAGTCGTAGCTCTAAAGTAAGAAGTCTATGTCTTGGGTTGTAGCATAGGTAGAGGCTCTGTAGTCAAGTGCACAGAGGCCTAGGGTAGAAGTCTGCAGCTGAGTGCGTGGACCCCTATAGCTGTGTGAGTAGGGTGGACAGAAACATTTGGAAGATATTAATAAAGAGAGATATTCTGCAATTTCTTTTTCATTTTTTTGTTGATGCATCTAACAGTTTAGGTATGAATTTCCTTTATTGTGCTTATATGACGCGCGAATGACCACAATTACATTGAATAATTGAATGCATTTATGGATATCTATTTACGCGACGTTAACTATAATTGTTTGATAAGATAAGAAATTCGATTAGATTAATTAGGGAATTTGTATGTCTCACTGCCTTAGCAGCGTGAAATTTCTTTAGCAGTAAGCTAGGGTTGTGCGAAGATCGATAATACCCTTTCGCGGAGGTACTAAAGGCTATAATAGAGGGCTCATCTCACAAGCCCCAGAGAGAAGAAACCTGCGCGAAGGCAGGGATAGAGGGAATCCAATGACATCACAACCATCTCAGGGTGCGGAAACTTGGTTCTAGCATGCCCCCATACTGTTTCGGGTGAGACTTCGGTCCACTCCAGTGGATGATGCCGAAAGGGCTAGTAGTGTAGGGATTTGTTTGGCTAATTAATGTTGAACCTGGGCCATGCCCCCTCAAGCCAACACTAGATCTGAAAGATCAGGATGAATGAACAAATTACTTAAGATTCAAGGAGGTTAGAAAACCAAGAAAAAAAAAAACTAAACCCAAATAAAAAAAAACAACCCTTCTAGGGAATACTTGATGGTATTCCCTAGTGGAATCACCAATTTTGTTGGCGAGAAAAGTTCCTTAAGGAAAGGGTTGAAAGCCCCAATAGAGTAGGGTAAGATAATCAACAAAGAATATTCAATCAAGCATTCGAAACATTGAAATTATCAAACTTGGATTTGGAGACATACCTGGATGTCCTACATTTGAATATGTTCTCGTAGGGTCCAAACCATTTGCTTCATCAAAGATGTGTGGACCTATAGATCAATCACATAAGCATATACATAATAGATAATTCAATGTGAATACATAAGAATATGTTAGATCATCATATATAATAATTCAAACTATCATTCATAAAATATCAACATATATTAGGAACAAGATTTATTGATTAACAGTAGCAAGTAAAAGATAGATACAACCTTATCCTAGCCAAAGGCACTGATGAACATTAGGGGAATTTTGAGGTCTAAAATGGACCTCCTAAGAAAAATTTACAACCAAAATAAACTCTATAAGAACCAATAGGATTCAAGATGATGATGTCAACCATGGCGATTGAGTCACCATTTTGGAGTAAAAAAAGTAAAAAAATTAAAAAATAATAAAATAATAAAACTACTTTTTCAACATGTATTTTCAACTTATCTTTCGATTCCTCATCCAAGGAGTACCTATTTTGCATACTTTCAATGAACCCTCGTACATGAAAAATGAGAAATACATGAAAAAAACGTGATTGCAATCACGTTTTTCATGTAGTTCTCATTTTTTGCGTAACAAGGTCCATCAAAAGCATGCAACATGGGTACTTATTGGATGAGGAATCAAATTTTTATCCAACGAGTGTTACTACTTGGAATTTGAGTAACCCATAGGGAGATAAGTTGAAAGTATCAGTTGAAAAAATAGTTTTTTCTTTTTTCCCTCTAAAATTTGATGATGTAATCTAATATTATTTTTTTATTTCCACTATTCTTCAATAATTTCCTTAGAAGGCCCATTTTAGACCTCAAAATTCCCCTAATGGCCTTCCTTCGAATCCGTCCAACCCAAGCCACGAAGACAACCTCTCTAATAAGTGCAAGAATATGCTAACTAAGGGTGATGAGCATCTCTGCAAAGGAAACCAGAGTTTCCTAAAGATTGGGAGTGCAAGAGGCATGGGAAAAACAAACTTATTTGAGATAAATCGAGTATAACATCAATATCCTTCTTCTCTTATTACAATTAGGCCTACCTAAGGGGTGTATATATACTACCTCAAATTAGTTATTTCAGTTAGGCCACAGGCTCCTGTAGGTGGAATCTCAGTAAAACCCATAAAATTTGCCCCAAAAATATCATTCTATTTTATTTTTTCATATTTTAAAAGGCATACATGGCTATATTATTATGTGACCTACATATGTACACATTTTTTTACTGGCAAAGTAGCATATGGATTTTGAAATATTGGTTTTTAGTATAAATTTAAGTCTACATGGGAAAGGGGACTGCCTGGGGCCATAAAAGAGAATGAGGTCTACATGAGCGTTGAATGATGTTATGACAGATCCTCACTTGAGTTGAAGGTGGGGGTTTTGGCTAGATTCGAAAGCAATTTAGGATCCTTTTGGCTCCCATCTTGTGTAGCTTCTTATTATACATGATATACCAATCCATAGCCATGTTTTAAATAGGAGAAATGGTAGCTTCAACCACGAGGATATGGTAGGTATTGTTTCCTTTAATCTTAAGGTAGTAGCTTATAAAATCTTATTGAGCCTACTCAATATTCCTCCCTAATTCTCTAAATATAATGCAACACCACATTTCACATACATATAAAATAGTAGGGGTGACAAGAGTCTCAAAGAGAAGTTTTATTTATCCCAATTCCATATATTGACTGGCATAAAATTATTTTCAAGCACATGGTAAGTTTTTCTCCCCCCACTTATTCTTTCTCAATGTTATAATTCCAATTGAGTTAATGATGAATGTTTATTCCTAGATATTTGTATGAAGGAAATTCCTCCAAGTAGCTATTATCATAAATGAAACTATCATAGTTAATCTTCTTGGATTTAATTATCATGAATGTAGTCTTGTTAGGGTTAACACTCATACCATCTTAGAGTAGAAATCTTGGAGTATTCTTAGTTACATGTCGAGATCATAATGTATCCTTTCCAAAAGAACAATATCATTAGTGTAACGGATAAGATTTATAACGATACCAATGAGTGTGTGGCCAATACATCATACACCTTCTAAACATTCTTCAAGCTTATCAATGTAAATTTCAAAAAGGGTAGGGGATAAGGGAGACCCCTGCTTGACTTTGATAATGCAATTAATTTCTTTCAACCAACCCTTAGTGTTCCTAGGCTTGGAAACAATATTATCATCCAACCTTGTCACAACAACCCTCATTTCAAGAGGAACCATTATCTCTTCCAACATTTTCCATATGTTTGGCATAAGAATGGTGTCAAAATATTTTCTAAAGCCCACTAAACAATAGAATATATTAGTTTTATTAGTTTGGAATTCCTCTATAATTATCATGAGAGTGACAAGATGGTGTATATTTTAATGATGTCTCCTAAAGTTAGCTTAGCATTTAGCTCTTTTACCATGGTATTCAAGACATGGGTTAATCTTCTTTTCCAAAATAAATTGATACAACTTGGCTGAACTGTGGTTGCTCATAATAGTCCTATAATTTGGAATGATTTTATCCCCACTTCTAAAGATAGACACAAAAATGATTTTCATCCAAGGCTTAGGAAGTCATCACTTCACTATAAAATTGAAGAGCTTGTTTTTTCAAGGGTTGAGTGTAGACCCTCCCATTTTAATATTTTTAGCTTGAGAGCCTTGAATATCCATGCATTTCCCATTAGCAAGATCCTTAACCGAAAATTCAATTTCTTCTAAGAAAAATATACCTTCCTCTATAGGATTATTCAAAATGGTTCCCATGTAATTAGGGGAATCATAAATATTTTTAAGGTAGATATTCTAATTCTTTAAGGGAATCAAATAATTTTCTTTAGTTTTACAAATTATAATTTTCCTTGAAAACTTTTTGGGATCAAATTTAGAAAGGTGTAGAAGCTTCTGTTTCTTCCAATCTATATAACATCATTTCTTTCTTATAATACGAGATTTGTAAATATTTATCGTGTCAGGTTTTAAGGTTTCACTAGGAGCATTTGTAGTTGAATTTCTAGGAATTTCACAATCATTATCATACCAAAAATTAATAGTTATATTATTCTTTTTATGTGTCACCTCAGTAGAGAACTTGTTGGTGGTAGTGGAGAGGATTATAGTACAATTATGATAGGCATTCTCAATGTTATTCATATACGTTAAATATGTAAATCCATTTTTAAACCCTTTAAGAAGAGATCCATTTTACTTTGTCAAAAGTAGTTTCCTTTGGCTCCCATAATTTTCTTACATGTGGCTGTGTGCATATCAAAGTTTAAAGTTAAATACAAAGTTCTATGATAGAATGAGACTTGTGGTCATTTAAGAGGTCAAAATCTATAATTTGGCTGGCAATAGGGATGTCAAATATCACATAATCCATGACACCACTGTCAAGCCCATGAATACAAGTCAAATGGTTGGAATTTGGCCACTTGGTTATAGAATTACAAATTATAAGGTCTTGGGAACTAAAAATCTCGATTCACTTGGTACGAAATACATTTTTGATCCTCTCTTTAGAGTTTTTCTTGAATCTACTAGCTAAATCAAGGTCTTCGTCTAGCTAAAGAGTATTATGGTTGGAGTCGCTATTTAGAATAACATCTTGTTTATTGCATTTTTAACATTGTAGCCTCCTAGCAAGAGAATATTACCTTCCTTAGATTATCAATATCATGTTGTAGGGTATTATATGGGAAATTCTTATTAAGATTGTTTTTTATTATTATAAAAATTAGACATGAAAGGTTGAAAATAACAAATTTTGATATAAATCCTCTTACCATTAGTGTAATATATTATGAACAAAATGTACCAATTGAGGGAGTCAATATTATGAAGCTGAGAGTGAGGTGAAACATTATTTTATATGTAACAAGCTATTTCCAATTCCTCTACGAGAGGATTTCTTATTCTAGACCAACCATATAATGAATCCATTTATCTAACTAATCTTAGACTCATCATCTTCCCAAGTTTCAAATAAGAAAATAGTATCAATTTCACCTAGGTTGCAACTTAACATAGGACCTTTACGCCATGGAAACCCACATAAGTTCTAAAAGAGGATCTAAAGTGTTCCAAAATCCTATTTATCACTCTAATTTTGGTCCATAACCCTAATAGTAGTTTTCCTACTTTTAATGATTGCCCATTTTCCTTCTTTTCTAGCTTCCTTTACCTTTTGAGCCTATTTCTTTCATTTAGCTTGGTTTATTGAAATGAGATCCTCATTTATAAAGATTCCCATCTCTTTTAGGTTGGGAGATTTACTGAGTATGTCAAGGTCATGGTCGTCATAACTTACCCTAACACAAATCAATTTATCTTTATACTTTTGTACATTTCTCAACCTTCTTTCTTTTATGAGATACATTGTTTCAATTTGTGACTTATTTTTTAGTTCTTATTTTACTATTTCTAATGTATCTTCATCTTTTAGTTCTTTTATACCAACAAGTATAAGATTCAAGGCTCTTTTATTTTACTCATGATCTAGCTCAATTAATCTGTTCATTTCCTCTATGATGAGTCTCATGTATAATTTATTATCTATGCTACTTAGAGCCAAATTGTTTATTTTTTATTTTAACTTCTCAATCTCGTCCCCAAAGGTGCAACTTTCATCATTTTTTGATTGTTTCTAGTTTTCCATTTCATGTAACCTATCTTTCATTTTTTGTAATTTAGTCTCTATCCCTAAAATTTTATTTTCTAAGAATCTAAAACTGTTATCAAGTATTTCAGATAATTTTAGTTTATGCTACATTTCTCTTTCTTCTCTAATGAATCAATGTAGTTATAAAGACTTTCTATAATAACTAGAAAAAAAATTTAAGGACGCAAGTTTATCTTAAAATTTAACAACCTTAAAAAATCTTACTAATCCCTAATATCTAATTTTAAATAATTAATGATAATTTTATAAAAATATTTAAATTTGTAATTATTTTAATATTAAACCATATATAATATTGACAATATATAATTCAAATGTACTCAACATTCATTTGAGGTCCAATAAAAGCTACATCTATTTTTCTTAGAAAATATCACCTAGAAAAATTCACCAAAGTCCAATTCTCCAAGAAAAATTCAAATTCACGATGGGTAAATTAATGCTTGAAGGATGAAAAGAAGAATGAACCAACAATGTCCAATACACAAATTTTGTTTTCTTCATTGGGATGCACTCCTTGTATGAGTTAAGTGTAAATGGTATTTGACTTTCACAAGATTGAAAGGAGCTTTGTGAATCCCACGCAAGTATAGGTTAAGCATACTTTACTAGGGAAATTTTTTAGACAAGGAGCGTTTACTTCATCCGATGTGGCTAATAATGTAATAGAGAGACAAATTTCTTCTAGGTAAAATAGAATTTTTTTCTAAAATAGTTAATTAGCCTAGTACTTAATTTGTTCTTGATAAAGGTTGATGGGAACTTATAACTACAGGTTGTCAGATATTTGAAGGTATGATTTATCATGCAAATAAACTAGTCAATTTGTTTTGAATTCACTGGGCTTCCCACACATCATTTGTATTCCCTTAATAATCTCGTTGCATTGTCTTCCATGATTTTAGAAGAAGGAAGTTCACGATGCTAATAGATGTGGAAGTTCATAATGCTAATAATCCCATTGTTGTATCCATGTACTCATAACTATATGGGAAAGTTTGATGACTATTATGCTTATGAAACATGTGCTTAAGCTTTGAGATAAAGATAATGAAATTTCCCAAAGCACTTACACACCAGGAAGTTTGAGCACCAGGAAATGGAAGAGTAAATTGATCTCATAATTAAATAAGAATGAGAGTTTGGAGATTTCTGTAATGAGAATTTGAGAGTTTGAAATATTCACTTTATTTATTTTTTAATTAATGTTTCCAACCTACAACCATAGCCATTATCAAGACAAACTTACAAAGAAGAAAAGAGTATGAAGTAATAAATAGGGAATGGACCCTGGAAAAAAAAAACCCAACCTAATCTCATCAAATTTGGAGGAAATCTACAATGTAATTAAATCAATTGTTTCGAGTCTACAACCATATTCATCATTAAGACAAACTTACAAAGAAAAGAAGAGTATGGAGGTAATAAATAGGGAATGGACCCTGGAAAAGGAGAAAAAGGAGAGCCAAACCAACTTAACCTCATCAAATTTGGAGGAAATCTACAATGCAATTAAATCAAACGTGCAATTATATTGAGAGTTCGGAGGGAAATCAATCCTCCAAGATTTTAAACCAAAATCGAGCCTATATTGTATTGATATTTTAATGGATTAATTAATGCAATCTAAACGCAATCAATGCATGGTTACTGCAATGTGGAACACGGAAGAAAGAAAGGAACCACTTGGGGATCTGACCACAATTCAGGGAATGAATTACCTAGAGACTTAGTCTGACATGGACCACCTGAACCACCACACTCCACTTTCAATTAATCTTGATGTATAAGGATCATTTAAGTCTAATATTTTCTTAATTAAATGCAAATAATTATTTCTGGACTTTCAATTTAAGAACGATAGGTATCTTAAATCTTGACTGTGAACATCAACATTGTCATTAACATATACTGTATAGTATTTCAATGTGTTATAAATTTCATCTTAATGATTAAATGCAAATATTTCTAGTAACCCGGTATTAATAGCAATATCATTGTTGTAAGAGGAAACATGATGTAACATCATCTGCATGAGTTAGAGTCGAGAGAAAGTAAAATCAGAAAAAGTTGAAATGAGATATTGCTTATACTTAGGTATGTAGTAACATTATGTTTGAAGTAACTATGAGGTGACTTACATGATATAAAGGGTTTATAGATCTGACATTCCATGTCCCATGAATATTCTTGAATGGTTGGTCTTGTGAGATGTGTAAGTTGGATAATGTATAATAATATTTTTATTTTTGAGACAAAATATAAACATTTTGAAAAGAATGTACGTATGTAATAACATAATTTTGGATATTCAAATTCAAGTTTCTGTGATGTATATTTTGATTATTTGAAAAAAATTTCTGAAAAAATTTTATTGGTAGATTTAAGTCAATGTGATGATGAATCACATAGATTGGTTCAAAAGAGTTCCGCCTAAATCTACCAATGTGATTTTTTCCAAAAATATTTTCAAATAATAACTTTAGATAATCTCTGATAGTTATGAAAAATATCATGCAAGTCCAAATTAAATCATACCAGATGAATGATTCACTATTGGAAAATGTTAAAAATAACTCTGGCTTGTTATCATCTTGCAAATGATTTATCATTTTTGTAGAGTTTAGTATTAATATGTGTTTGTTTGATCAATTTTACAAGAGTTATTGTCTATTTAGGGTTGCTCAATTGGTAATAGTCATAGAAATAAAGTCTCATGCAACTAAAAATCTTAAATTTAAATTTTATAATGGTAATAAAAAGTTAAATATCATTATTAAAAAAAATAATAATAATAATCTTATCAAAACTCCAGGAAAAAATCCAGAATTGTTAGAAGTTTAATTCTCAGTTACATAATTATGCTCCTTGTAGTTATCGTGGCTTTAGCCATGAACCTTGATTCACGGGCATTTGCATCATTGATGGTGGCACGAAGTAGACAAGATTGTAAATAAATGCAAACGAGATTGTATATAGAATCTGCGTATTGATATGATGGGTCAGAATTACTTGCTTGGCTTCGTATTCGTACAATTCTCTGCCCCTCGAAGTAAACTATAATGTGGCTGTTTTTCGCGCCTAACAGTGGAGAGAGAGAGCACCAAATACAGGCTCAGGGCAAAGGCCAGGCACGTTTTAAAAGTGACATAGTGAGGATAATAATACTTGACAACATCATTGGATTAGGTCATAAAGTTGCATGTGATAATGGATACAGTGGTGGCCGAGACTACATTCAATCAAAAGTGGGGCGTGACATACATGGGCAGCTTTTTCAGCTCAAAAGGCATAAGAATGGTTGCTGGGCGGTCCACTCTGCACTCTGAATTATTCCCCGAGCTTGCCATTGGCAAAAATACAAACTGAAAACCTGGGAACATGTACACATGTCTTAAAATGTCATAATGTAAAGTGAGCCTTCTTTTCAGATTATGATAGTTATCTATACTGATAACTACTACTAACGTGAAATAATCAAAACCAAAAAACCACTAATTGATGCCAATGAAACCACCTCAAGCTTGATTCTATCAAACACGAAATGTGACTTGAATCTTCCACAAGGGTTGCCATTTCAAATTGATGTGACGTCTATAACCACTGTATTAATACGTTGGAGAGTTGGCCGTATCTGTCAGAGAAGTTGCCTCTTGACTGGCAATTTTTCCGTCATATTCCACCCGATTCACCCACATGTACAGTTCGCAGCAACGTTCTTGAATCAAATCGATACACCCATGAACACATCATCTTTATCTGTGGAATTTAGTGTTAAGTTACACAAATTTCTTGTACATCATAATGCCAAAGTCACTTTGACACCGCTAACTTGCAAATCACATTGCATAATGGAAGTGTCTATTGAGGTAGAGTAATTGGTGGGATAGCTAAAAATAGTTGGAATTTAGGTAAAAAATTCTAAAAAATTTGGTAGTAGCAGTGTTTTAATTATACTTTTTTATAACTAAAATAGATTGGGTACCATCAAAATTTTTTAAGACACCCAAAATATTGAAATTTAACAACTATAATTTAGATTTACAAAAATCTCTACAAAATTTCTATACTTCTCAAAAAAACAATTTAATTACACTACAAGTTACACAACTAATACACTACTTGTTGATAAATTACAAAATGTCCACAGGGCTAACCACACCTTTTCCTAAATATTAAAATTCTATTAATCTAAAAGTTATTGCTCAAATCATCCTTAATACAATCTCGAAATTTATGTTATTGCTCTAATCATTCTTAATAAATTTATGTTAAAATTTATTTACGTGAAGCACTTAAATTTGATGGTGAAACTTAATAACCTAAAACAATTTGCTGGTCATGTGTAAGGGTGTAGATTTTTATCAGTACTACGTATAACCTACTGTTA
>APFE030760461.1:6511-22684 GCA_000404065.3 Pinus taeda | reverse complement strand
TAAATATTTGATTAAAATATATTAATTTTTCAATTTAAAATAAATTGTTTCGATATGAAAATCGATTATGGTCAACCATGGTCATATATCGCATTATGATAAGCATTGTTTCAATATGAAAATCAACTATGTTCATTTTAGTGTTTATAGTATTTATCTTAGGGTATATAGACATTGGGTTTATAATATTAGTCCCTTGTGTTTAATACTATTCCCTTAGATTCATAATCCCTTGGGGTTTTAGTATTAATCCCTTGAATTTATTATTTCCTTCGTTTTATAATATCAATCCATTGGGTTTATTATTTCCTTCGTTTTATAATATCAATCCCTTGGGTTTATTATTTCCTTGGGTTTATAATATCAATCATGGTCAAGCATGGTCAATCATAGCCAAGCATGGTAGACCATGGTCAAATGTCGCATTGTGACAAAGATTGTCTCAATATGGAAATCAAACATGGTCAACTATGGTCCAATGTGACATTGTGATAAAGATTGCCTCGATATGAAAATCAATCATGGTCCACATCGCATTGTGACAAGGATTGTCTCGATATGGAAATCAAGCATGGTAAACCATGTTTATTCTAGGGCTTATAATATTTATATTAGGGTTTATATACCTTGAGTTTGTAATTTTCATCCCTTGGGTTTATTATTCACTTCGGTTTATAGTATCAATTCCCTTGGGTTTATTAATATAAGGATTCATATTCTTAGGCTTTAATATTATTCCTTTAGTTTTATTATCAATCACGATAAACTATGGTCAACCATAGTCAACCATGGTCAATCATGGTCAACCATGGTCCAACGTCGCACTGTGACAAATATTGTCTCAATATGAGAATCAAACATGGTCAACCATGGTCCAATGTCACATTATGACAAAGATTATCTCGATTTGAAAATCAATCATGGTCAACCATGGTCCAATGTCACATTGTGACAAGGATTGTCTCAATATGAGAATCAACCATGGTCAACCACAGTCAACCATGTTTATTTTAGAGTTTATAATATTTATCTTGGAGTTTATATATGTTGGCTTTATAATATTAGTATCTTTGGTTTAATATTATTCAATGATCCAGGTTCGGGTGTGAAGAAGTACCCTTCCAAGACCTTTTACTTTCGTGATGTGTTAAAACTACTTTTCTAAAAGAACATTAACAAATACATCTGTATGCAGAAAATAAAAGGAACATAACAATCATCAGCACATGAAAACATAAACGTTGATAACGGAGTTCATCCAGGAGGGACTATGTCCCCGGGCCCTGGTGTTAAGATGGCGTAGGCCACTGCATTAAGTGTTGTCAAGAATGCTGATGTACACAGAGATGATGTCTCGACCATACAAGGAAAAATGCCCTCACGCAGGAGTGCCTCTAAGAGATATTCCACAATTGGAATTCTCAATCAAAACACTCCTATCAGTATGACACAAAAACATGCATGGTGAGCATCCCACCAACATGGCACAAAAGGGGATGTCAAATGAAAACACATGCATGATGAAAATAAGAGTATCCCAACAACATTCAATAAGGGATCTCAAAACATAACATGAAGTGTTATGACAACAAGTACACCACATAGAAGATTCTGCATAACATGAAGCAAGGACTCATGACAACATGTAATAAACAAGATCCTGCATCAACATCAATCATGGATCTATACAGCATAATGCAGAAAGAAGAAGTACATGAACACATCATATACCTCACAACCAAGGGCGATATGAAGAAGTGGATGTCTCATTGCTGAAGCTGCTCAGATCATTGCTCTCAAGGCATCAATCGTATGAAGATGGCTGCTCACACAAGAAAGTGGACATCTAAAACATAGCTATCAAAAATGCTAAAGCTTGTTGAATATCGATTTCACAGCCTTGATTGCAAGAAGAATCGAACAAAGAAGAAACATTCAAGAAGAATTGATCAAAAGATGAATCGATCACACGAAGAAGAATCGATCATAAAGAAGAATTGATCACAGAAGAATAACTTCTTTGGACTTCTCGCTCTGCGGATCTATGGCGATCTGGACCTATAGTGATTTGGCTTATCATTGTAGCTCTGTGATCTGCCAAAATTTCAAGCGCTGTGACACTTATGACTATCTGCGCTCTAGATTGAACAAGCTCTGTGGATCTATGGGGTTCAAGCACTGCATTGGCTTTCAACCTCTGTCTGGAACGTAGGCTCTCAGGCCTCTTCCTCATAGCCTTTCCATGCAACCTCTTGGGCTTCCTGTCATAGTGCCCTCACCCACTGTTACACAACCTTCCCATACTCCCCTTGGCTCTCTGTCACCATTGTGTGTTATAACACATTTGGATCAAATCTACACTTAAAAATCGGAGGTCGGTTTTGTTCAAAATAGAAGCCGTTTGTTTACAAGCATTGGTTGGTGTAACAAATAGCCTTCTTTCTGTTTAAAATAGAAATACACTAAAAATTGATAAATCCGACAAAAATCCTTGAAATATGGACTTCAAAACATTTTAAATCAACCCTACAAACCCTATTGGGTCCACCATTAGACACTTATCGCAATCGGTGGTTGGCAGGGATCGATGCCAATTAAATCGACACGATATCAAGGGTTCCACCGATATCGTTATCGACGATGTATCAAAATCAGCGATCAGCATTTTCAGTCGGTGCTTTAACAGATGTTTCGGTATAGACATCGGCGCGACTATTATGGGTCAGGGCGATATATGTATATATATGGCTTCGAGGTGTGGGCCGAGTCCACTATCGATGGCCCGTGCCCACCCCTTAATACAGAGTTCTATTATATAATTATATATATATATATCTATAATAATATATATATATATATATATATATATATATATAATATATATAGATATATGGTTGCGATTATTGCGATAAAGGTTGTTTTAAAAGGGTTCAACGGGGTCTGTTATTGCGCGATCCCGAAACCATGTGTTTTGATGGTTTTGTTGTATTATATAGTTATTTTAATAACTATATTGAAACATTTCGTTATATGGTTATTTATTAACCATTTTTAAAATGATTTTGTCTCTTATGCAGGTTTATGAGAGAAATGAGAGAATGCCAAGTGTCAATGGCTAATGGGCTGCCATGTGGGTCCCACTTGCTTACTGGGATGCGATGTGGCACATTGTGGGTGCCACTTTCTCCTGTCATGTCAAACTTTGAAGAGCTCTATCTTTTGCATACGAGCTAGGTTCGACAAACTGTTCACACCACCATGATTAGGACGACAAGGTCTTCGATCTAGTCCTAGTTTGAGCATAATCCAAACACTTTGATTTTTGAGCCATCTTTGTCCTGTGTGTCTTTTTGAAGCCACCTGGATCATTCAACGAATGTCAACCATGGTTAATCAAGGTCAACCATTGGCCAACACTGAATTGTGACAAAAATTGTTTCAATATGAAAATCAATCATTATCTCAACCATGGTCCAATGCCACATTATCACAAAGATTGTCTCAATATGATAATCATGGCTAGCGATGGTCAATCATGCTCAACCTTGGTAAACCATGTTTTTTAAAGTAAAACATGGCCATCTATGGTCAATTATGCTCAACCATGGTCGAATGTCACATTGTGACAAAAATTTCCTTGATATGAAAATCAACCATGGTTAAGTGTGGTCAACTATGGTCCAACGTCGTATTGTGACAAGGATTGACTCTATATGAAAATCAACCATGGTAAACCATATTTATTTAGTCTTTAAAATATTTATCTTAGGGTTTATATACCTTGGGTTTATAATGTTAGTCCCTTAGGTTTAATAATATTTCCTCGAGTTCATAATCCCTTATGGTTTTAGTATTAATCCCTTGGATTTATTATTCCCTTGGGTTTATAATATCAATAATGGTCAACCATGGTCAATCACAACCAACCATTGTCAATCATGAGCAACCATGTTTATTTTAGTGTTTACAATATTTATCTTAGTGTTTATATACCTTGGTTTATAATATTAGTCCCTTGGGTTTAATATTATTCGCTTGGGTTCATAATCCCTTAGGGTTTTAGTATTAATATCTTCGGTTAATTATTCCCTTATGTTTGTAATATCAACCCCTTGGGTTTATTATTCATTTTCGTTTATAATATCTATCATGGCCAATCATGGTCAATCATAACCAACCAAAGTCAACCATCGTCAACCATGGTCAAATGTCGCATTTCGACAAAGATAGTCTCAATATGAAAATCAGCCATGGTCAAACATCAAATTGTGACAACCATTGTCAACCTTGGTCCAATGTCGCATTCTCACATAGATTATCTCAATATGAAAATCAACCATTGTGAACCATTGTCAATCATGGTCAACCATGGTTCAATGTCGCATTGTGAGAAAGATTCTCTTGATTTGAAAATCAATCATGGTTAAGCATGGTCATCCATGGTCCAACGTCACAATGCGACAAGGATTTTCTCTATATGAAAATCAACCATGGTCAACCATTTTTATCTCAATGTTTATAATATTTATCTTAGGTTTTATATGCCTTAGCTTTATTATATTAGTCCCTTTGGTTTAATATTATTAAACAAAGCTCAACCATATTTTATAAAACAATTATGGTCAACCATGGTTAATCAGGGTCAACCATTTGCCAATGTCACATTGTGACAAATATTGTTTCAATATGAAAATCAATCATCATCTCAACTATGGTCCAACATCACATTATGACAAAGATTGTCTCAATATGATAATCATGGTTAATGATGGTCCATCATGGTCAACCATGGTCAACCATTTTTTATTAAGTCAAACATGGTCATCCATGGTCAATCATGCTCAACCATGGTTGAATGTCTCATTGTGACAAAAATTGTTTTGATATGAAAATCGACCATGGTTAAGCATGCTCAATCGTGGTCCATCATTGCATTGTGACAAGGATTGTCTCTATATGAAAATCAAACATGGTCAACCATGTTTATTTTAGTGTTTTACACTATTTATCTTAGGGTTTATATACCTTGGGTTTATGATATTAGTCTTTTGGGTTTAATAATATTCCCTTTGGTTCATAATCACTTGGGGTTTTAGTATTAATCCCTAGGGTTTATAATAACAATTCCTTGGGTTTATAATATCAACCATGGTAAATCATATCCAACCATGGTGAATCATATCTAACCATGGTTAATCATGGGAAACCATGTTTATTTTAGAGTTCATTATTTATCTTAGGGTTTACATACCTTGGATTTATAATATTAGTCCCTTGTGTTTAATATTATTCACTTGGATTCATAATCCCTTGGTTAATTATTCCATTGGGTTTATAATATCAACCCATTCGTTTCATTATCCCCTTTGGTTTATAATATCTATCATGGTCAACCATGGTTAATCATAGCCAACCATGATCAATCATAGCCAACCATTGTTAATCATCGTCAACCATGGTCAAATGTCACATTTTGACAAAGATTCTCTCAATATGAAAATCAATTATGGTCAACAATGGCCAACCATGGTCAATAACCATGGTCAACAATGGTCAACAATGGTCAACCATGGTCAACCATGGCCAATGACCATGGTCATGTTGTGTCCAATATTGTCTCATGGTCCAATATCACATTGTGACAAGGATTGTCTCAATATGAAAATCAACCATCGTCAACCATGGTCAACCATGTTTATTTTAGTGTTTATAATATTTATCTTAGGTTTATATAACTTGGATTTATAATATTAGTCACTTTGGTTTAATAGTATACAGCGAAGCCCAACCATGTTTTATAAAATCAATTGTGGTCAACCATGGTAATCAGGTTCAACCATTAGCCAACATCACATTATGACAAAGATTATTTCAATATGAAAATCAATCATTGTCTCAATATGATGATCATGGTCAGCGATGGTCAATCATGGTCAACCTTGGTCAAGCATGGTCAACCATGCTTTATAAAGTCAAACATGGTCATCCATGATCAATCATGCTCAACAATGGTCGAACATCGCATTGTAACAAAAAATGTCTTAATATGAAAATCAACCATGGTTTAGCATAGTCAACTGTGGTCTAGTGTCGCATTGTGACAAGGATTGTCTCTATATGAAAATCAACCATGGTCAATCATGGTTATCCATGTTTATTTTAATGTTTACAATATTTATCATAGGGTTTATATACCTTGGTTTTATAATATTAATCCCTTGGGTTCATAATCCCTTAGGATTTTAGTATTAATCCCTTGGGTTTATAATAACAATCCTTTTGGTTTATAATATCAATCATATTCAACCATGGTCAATCATGGGCAACCATGCTTAATTTAGTGTTTACAATATTTATCTTAGGGTTTACATACCTTGGGTTTATAATAGTAGTCCATTGGGTTTAATATTATTCGCTTGGGTTCATAATCCCTTGGGGTTTTAGAATTAATCCCTTGGTATTTTAGTATTAATCCCTTGGGTTGATTATTCCTTTGAGCTTATTATTTAGTTTGGTTTATAATATCTATCATGGTCAACCACGGTCAATCATAGCCAACCATGGCCAACCATCGTCAACCATGGTCAAATGGCGTATTATGACAAATATTTTCTCAATATGAAACTAAGCCATGACCAACCATGGTCATGTCTAAGATTGTGACATGGTCTAACGTTATATTGAGACAACCATGGTCAACCTTGGTCCAACGTTGCTTTTTGACACAAATTGTCTCAATATGAAAATCAACCATCGTGAAGCATCGTCAGTCATGGTGAACCATGGTCAACTAGGGTCCAATGTCACATTGTGATTAATATTCTCTCCATTTGAAAATCAATCATGGTCAACAATGGTCCAACATCACATTGTGACAAGGATTGTCTCAATATGAAAATCAACCATGGTTAGCGATGTTGATTTTAGTGTTTATAAAATTATCTTAGGGTTTATATACCTTGGCCTTACAATATTAATCCCTTTGGTTTAATATTATACAAGGAAGCTCAACCATGTTTTATAAAATCAATTTGGTCAACCATGGTAATTAGGGCCAACCATTGGCCATCATCACATTGCGACAAAGATTGTTTTAATATGAAAATGAATCATTGTCTCAAACATGGTCCAATGTCGCATTATCACAAAGATTATCTCAATATGATAATCATGGTCAGCAATGGTCAATCATGGTCAACCTTGGTCAAGCATGTCTTTTAAAGTCAAACATGGTCATCCATGGTCAAGCATGTCTTTTAAAGTCAAACATGGTCATCCATGGTCAATCATTCTCAACCATTTTTGAATGTCACATAGCGACAAAATTTGTCTTGATATGAAAATAAACCATGGTTAAGCATGGCCAACTGTGGTCTAGAGCCGAATTATGACAAGGATATTCTCTATATGAAAATAAACGATGGTCAACCATGTTTATTTTAGTGTTTACAATATTTATCTTAGGGTTTACATACCTTGGGGCTATAATATTAGTCCCTTGGGTTTAATAACATTCCCTTGGGTTCATAATCCCTTGGGGTTTTAGTATTAATCCCTTGGGTTAATATTCCCTTGGGTTTATAATAACAATCCCTTGGATTTATAAAACCAATTATGGTCAACCATGTCAATCATAGCCAACCATGGTCAATCATGGGAAACCATGTCTATTTTAGTGTTTACAATATCATCTTAGGGTTTATATACCTTGGGTTTATAATATTAGTCCCGTGGGTTTAATATTATTCACTTGGGTTCATAATCCTTTAGGGATTTAGTATTAATCCCTTGGGTTTATAATAGCAACCCCTTATGTTTATTATTCCCTTTGGTTTATAATATATATCATGGTCAACCATGGTCAATCATAGCCAACCATGGGCAACCATCGTCAACCATGGTCAAATGTCACATTTCGACAAAGATTGTTTCAATATGAAAATCAACCATGGTCACATTATGTCAAAGATTGTCTCATGGTCCAACGTCTCTTGGCTTCATAATACCATGTGGTTTTAGTTTAATCCCTTAGGCTAATTATTCCCTTACGTTTATAATATCAACCCATTGGGTTTTTTATTTCTTTTGGTTTATAATATATCATGGTAAACCATGGTCAATCATAGCCAACCAAAGTCAACCATCGTCCACCATGGTCAAATGTCACATTTTGCCAAAGATAGTCTCAATAGGAAAATCAGCCAGGGTCAACCATGGTTACATTGTGTCAAATATTGTCTCATGGTCCAATGTCACATTATGACAACCATGGTCAACCTTGGTACAATGTCACACTCTGACACAGATTGTCTCAATATGAAAATCAACCATCGTGAACCATTGCCAATCATGGTCAACCATGGTCGACTAGGGTCCAATGTCACATTGTGAGAAAGATTCTCTTGATTTGAAAATCAATCATGGTTAAGCATGGTCATTCATGGTATAATGTCACATCGCGACAAGGATTGTCTCTATATGAAAGTCAACCATGCTCAACCATGTTTATCTCAATGTTTATAATATTTATCTTACGTTTTATATACCTTGGATTTATAATATTAGTCCCTTTGGTTTAATATTATTCAACGAAGCTCAACCATATTTTATAAAATAATTTGTGGTCAACCATGGTTAATTAGGGTCAACCATTGGCCAATGTCACATTGTGACAAGGATTGTTTCAATGTGAAAATCAATCATTGTCTCAACTATGGTCCAACATCACATTATGACAAAGACTGTCTCGATATGATAATCATGGTTAATCATAGTCAATCATGGTCAACCAGGTTTCATAAAGAAAAACATGTTCATCCATGGTCAATCATGCTCAACCATGGTTGAATGTCTCATTGTGACAAAAATTGCCTTGATATGAAAATCAACCATGGTTAAGCATGGTCAACCATGATCCAGCATTGCATTGTGACAAGGATTGTCTCTATATGAAAATCAACCATGGTAAACCATGGTCAACCATTTTTATTTTAGTGTCTTACACTATTTATCCTAGGGTTTATATGCCTTGGGTTTGTAATATTATTCCCTTGGGTTTAATAATATTCCCTTGGGTTCATAATCACTTGGGGTTTTAGTATTAATCCCTAAGGTTTATCAATCCCTTGGGTTTATAATATCAACCATGGTCAATCATAGCCAACCATGGTAAATCATAACCAACCATGGTTAATCATGGGCAACCATGTTTATTTTAATATTTACAATATTTATCTTAGGGTTTATATACCTTGGATTTATAATATTAGTCCCTTGGGTTTAATATTATTCACTTGGGTTCATAATCCCTTAGGGTTTTAGTATTAATCACTTAGGTTAATTATTCCCTTGGATTTATGAAAATCATCCATGGTCAACCATGGTCAATAACCATGGTCACATTGTGCCAAAGATTGTATCATGGTCCAATGTCACATTGGGACAAGGATTGTCTCAATATGAAAATCAAACATCATCAACCATGGTCAACCATGTTTATTTTTGTGTTTATAATATTTAACTTAGGGCTTATATATTCAGCTTTCTAATATTAGTCCCTTTGGTTTAACATTATTTAACAAAGGTCAACCATGTTTTATAAAATCAATTGTGGTCAACCATGGTAGTGAGGTTCAACCATTGACCAACGTCACATTGTGAAAAAGATTGTTTCAATATGAAAATCAATCATTGTTGGTGAGCACCAGTATTGTAGTAATAATGATGCAACTCATGGGGCTTCCTACTTTACTTTTATCAACCTGGTAGTTCGTAACAAACTTGGAAGCGACGGTGTTGTATGCACAAGTACTAGCTCTTACTGAAGGCTATCACTTGGTCAGCTGACACAAGATTACTAGGAGCTTAAGCAAACTTCTATAAATTCTCAGAAGAAGCTTTTAATTGTGATGAAAGAAAGCTAACTCTACAGAGGCTATTATATTTGTAGAAAGATAAAGAAGACTGGAACATAAGGCAAACCCTAATTTATCCAACTAACCCTACTTTTGCAGAAAAAGAGATAGAAACTGATGCAATGAGTTCCATTGACTACTGAAAAGAAATGAGAAGAAAACATCTTTTTGTGCTTTTGAGTGTTTTTATGTGAGATTATTATGCTTGCAATTTATCTGGTTGCGATGGTGCAGAGTTTTGGTGGTGAAGAAAGATGGGCTTGGTTTTTATAGAGGTGGAGGAAGGTGTGGAGAGATCCTAAGAAACCCCTAGTACCCTTCTAAATACTTCCATTGCAATCAGATTTCGAAAAACCACTTACAGGGAATTCTATAAGAGGTTGCAGGGGATCTACAGGAGGATCTATAGGAGGAGGCCGAGAGCTATTTTTGGAAGTTTTGAAGGTAGAAATATGATGGAAAAGGGTAACTGAAGGCTAGATGAAGGTTTTGAGGTGTCTAGAGCTTGTCAAGGAAGATCAAGAAGGAACATGATGGTTGGATTTGTTCAAATGGCAAGAGGGAAGCTTATGGAGAAACACAGAAATTAGGGTAGATTGGCGACATGTTGTGAATGACTTGGGAAATCTATGAGAAGTGAGTTGGTTCTAGATACTTTATGGATGTATGGTGAGCTGAGGTGTCCTACAAGGGATCTGCACATCTACTTACAAAAACTGATCAAAGAAAGGACTAACTATACCATGAAAACATAAAGTTCTCTAGCTTGACCTAATTTCTGACATATAACCAGAAAATGCTGAAAAGTAACCTTTGAACAAAAAAGTAGGTAGAGAGATCTATTGTAAAAGAACAGGAAATGATCTAGGCAATTGAATCTGAAGCAATACATTAATCTTTCCAAATCAAGTCATCACACTAGAAATTGCATGGGAGAGCAAAACTCTGTTTTTGGTGGCAGTAGTAGTGCCTTGACCTCAAATAATAATCCCAGAAAGGGAGAAAGGAGATCAAGGCGTGCTATTGGCCTTTCTGAATCTTAATCTGTCACTGCGTTAACCTACTTGAGTAACTGAAACAAAAACAACTATGCAAACTATCAAAAGCAACCTAATCTAAACAAAGTAAAATGAATCTATGTAACAGAAATCAACTCATGAACTGAAGCAAAAACATATAAGTACAAAGCAAGAGGTGTTGGGTAGCTTGGGTTGGGCCCTAACCCAAGATCTTCAGCCCTCTAATAGATCAGTGCTAGCTCAAAACTGTTTCATCTCCATTATCAAAAGTCAAACTCAGATTACATAAATTGTTCTAAAAAAGGAAGCTAGAAAATGCGTTGAATAGGTGCTGCGCAAAAGTGCGAAAATTCTACTAATGAATGGCTAACCTACTAAGGCTCTAAGCCCCCTTATTTATACAAATTGAGTCCTCCAACAGTCCTACTAAAATCAAGGAGCTTGACTTCCCAGAACTGGAGATAAATAATAGTCCTTCTTTACTTGCTCGTCTGCCCCTTAGATGCATCAATGTGGACCTTTGTGCTCCAAGTTGTTGATGGAGGATTCAAGGAAAGGGGTCATAAATGAAGGCGATGCCACCACAAATCCTCTTCCCTATTTTCCTTGAGTATCTGCTACCATTTTCTCATAAATCCCTTGACTTTTCCCAAAATTGACCAAAAAAATCTGCATAAAGCACACATTAGACTACATCGCAAAATGACTAACCCAATTCATTCTATTATCATAAATATATTCAAGAACAAGAAATAAACTAATGATAATGGTGGATTAAGTCAAATTAAGAGGCAAAATGAGCCCATATAATTATCCATTTCTAGGGCTCATCATCACCCCCCCCCCCCCACTGAATAGGTTGCTCATCCTTTGAGTAGCTAGTCTAACTCTTCATCCTTGATGGCTTTGATAGATTCCCTAACATCCCATGCTTCTGATGTGATATATTCCTCTTTATAATGGAATCCTACCTTTTTATCCACCTCTTCCCACTATTTCTGTTCTTCCTCCTCTTTTACTCCTTCTAGTAGTCCTAGCAGCAGTGGAGGACTGAATTTGAGGCCAATCCAATTGGCCATCAAACTTTGCATAAAGTGCTTATACAATGGCACTCTCCTCATGGCTTCCCTCATCTTGTTTGGGGAGTGATACTCCCTGATCCGTAGGCTGTGTGGCAATTTTTTTCACCTTCTCATGTAGGCATGAATATATTCATCTCCAAACAATCTCTCCATGTCCTCGAAATGTGCAATAGCATGGGCCTGCTTATTAGCATATTCAGGGACACCTTGAGGATTAGCTGCAAGGTGTTGGTGGGCATATATGAGAGCCATGGGGTCTGCTAGTTTGGCTCTAACCATCAGGGGTTCATTTAGCTCTTTTGCCATAATTTTTTGGATTTTGGCTGCCCTTTTCTCTTCATGGTTCATCCAAGATGCCAAGGCCATTAGCTATAAGTCTCCTAACACAGTATTACGATCCCATAGGTTCATATCAGTAAGGGCCATGTTGTGCAAGTAAAACTCTGCTAGCTTCGCTTTGTCCTCAGCTAAACTGTGATCACATAGATTCATGAATTGGCCATAATCCTAAAAAGGTACTGTGCCCCTTTGGGCTAGTTTCTTGATCTAAAATTGGAGCCATTGATCCTTGAGGTACATTGCATATGATTTGGTTGGCTTCCTGCACTGTGATGCCTCCATAGCCCAGTTCGCCATGCAGGCTAATTGGGCTTCCCTTTCTTGTAGCTTCCTTCTTAAGATCAACACCTCATTTTCTGCCTGGGATTCCCTTTCCTGTTGTTGTCGTATTAATGTCTCATTGTCTGCTTGGGGTTCCTCTTCCTATTGTTGTATTTTTAAGAATGACAACACATTTCCTCCCTACGGTTCCCTTTCTTGCAACTTCTTCTTTAACATTTCATTTTCTTCCTCTAATTGAGCTATTCTGATGCTCTCTGTATCCCTGACCATGCTCAATTATTTGCCCATTTCCCTCAATTTGTTTTCCATATTCCTAATGTCTTCCACCCCTCTTGATTTTGCAATCTGAATCCATGTACGGGTCCTTACTCTTTCCTTTTCCAGCTCAAAGAAAAGCGGGACTACAAACTTTTGTGGGATGATTTTCCCCCCTTCTAGAAGGTTGTAGTAAGAGCCTAATTTAGGCTGAGGTCTAGGCTCTAGTATCTCTTTTGCCTTATCTTCCTCCTTGATCTGTTCTTCTACCCTCTTTTCAAGATTTTCAGTCTCTTGCAACTTTTTCAATGTCTCTTGTAGAGCACTCTGCACCTCTTGTAGGATTGTTTTAGAGTCTGTTGCCAGCCAACAACAACCACCCCCCCCCCCCCCCCACATTTCATTTAGTTTTATCCAAAATACTAAATGAATGGGGACCCTTAGTTAAAATTTTAGGAAAATCAAGAGTTTCTTTTCTCTAAAATAAGGTCACCATCATAAGCTTCGCAAGATCTTTTGAATACGTTAAAAAACCTAAGTTATGATGAGAAAAATCTTGAAAGAGGAAAGTTGCATCGCAAAATGATAGTAAAGTCCCATCATTTGGCTATCACATCGCAATGAGAAAAATATAATAAGAAACACTTCAAGATTTACCGATCTGCGATAACGCCGATCGCAAGATCGCATATCGCAAGGAATAGACTAGCAAAATTTGGAGAACATAAAACTTCTGTGATCTGTGACATTGCGATAACATGATCTGCGATGATTGCGATGTCGTGATCTGCGATGTCGCAATGCAAATCGCAGAATCGCTCCATCATGAATCTTTCGGCCACGTTATTCAAGAAAGGCTACCTATTATAATCTGACTCAAGATCGTGCGCTTTAAATGTTAATAAAGGATTAGTTGCCAGTTATTAATGAAACATGGACGTGTGCTTTTCGAATAATTTCTTCACGTAATGTGGCATATTTGATGTATCTGCTTCATTCAAAACTCTCCCATCACCTTTCTTGATCAATCATTTCCATTTCACTTATGAACTGCAGGAACAGAGAGCAGGGCACTATACAAGGCAATACGCCAGAAGAAATAGGAAAGAAAAGTAAAGCTCAGAGCTCCAAGATGAAGGGGATGGCACCATTATACACAGACACAGCGTGTAACAAAGACGTGGGGATATCAACATGGGAAGGCATGTATAGAATTCTTGAAGAAGAAAACCCCAGAATAATGAAGGTTGCCGCTAGCTCAGATTCACAGGGATCTTCCGAGGCATCCCTAGAAGAATTAGCTTGCTCATTCCTACATAGGATAGCAGCAAGACCCAAAATTCTCCCTTGTACAGACATGATCAAGTGGATACTTGATAATGCAGAAATGAAAGACAGAAAGTTCAAGATCCAAGGACAAGGGCTCATCGGATCGTTCGTCGTACAAGATTTAAAACTCATGTACCATCTTCCTGAGCCGCGGGCAACTTACAACACACAATTCATTGAGAAATTCGTGGCAGGAAACCCGAAACTATCGAAGACCACCAAGGATTGGTCCGGAAAAGATGAACCTCTCAAGAAAGACAAGAGCGGTATGTACAGCACTAGTTCCCTCACCTCCCCATATTGTTTTGCTACAGCCATGCTTTGTAGATTGTTTGGGAAGCCGGATATCAATAAGTTTTCATCTGAATGGTTGCCATTAATATATGCTGCTACAGATGCCGTAATTATAGATTGGGCCAAGGTCTTTTCTGATAATCTGGTCACGGCTATTCTCAATTACCGGTCTAGAAGATCCATGTCTCAAAGGATCTATCCCCCATTTTTCCTATCCGCATATGTTATGGACTCTATCTGTTATGTGTCTAAATTTCCTGTTCTAGGTTGGAAATGGATGACTCAGGACCCATTACCCATTCATGTATATCATAAGATATTATGGGACTCCCAGTTCGTTCCACATTTTTACCAAATTTGTCACGGTCTTATCCTACCCTTGTATAGAATGATATATGATAAAGACCCCCCAAGGTGCTCACCCGAAGCACAGATAAATATCATCCCCATAGTCAGATGGTTCGGGGAGGAGTTCTTCACTTATATTAGAGGTTTTGGAAGCACTTTCCCCCCTCATGTTCTACCTTTATACATCCCCAATAAACTTCTAGCTCGAGGGATTGCTTATCAAACCTGTTCAGAAGGCGGCCTAACAAAAGATTTAAAGGACAAGAATAAGACCATATGGCCACAGTTTCTTATGGCTTGTGGGGCCTTTTCACTGTTCGATGTAGGTCATGCATTCTCAGAGATACAGAATATTACATGTCTCCAGTTATTTAAAATCCCGGCAAGACCATTTGACCTAAATGAAATTGCTCAAAATTTCACAACTATGGTCAAGGTGAAGGTATTCTTTAGCAAAAAGGATTTATTTGATGAAGGCGCACCCAAGATAAACAAGAATCATAAAGAGTTGGTCTTTAGTAAGTGGGATGATCAAATCAAAGAAGCAGAAAAGGAGGCAAGTGCAGCAGCTACAACAGCAAGGATTCTCATTGACTGTATAAATGAGAATTTGCACAGAGCTAATCTAATCGCAGAAACTGTTCCGGGGTATTTGCCAAAAAAATCATAATTAGAGGAGGATTGGAAGCAAAAATCACGGGAAAAGGAAAAGGAAATCCAAGTACTAAAGGGATTAAATTGGGAATGTTACTGGACATATTTGGTTAAACTGCATAGTTAGTGGATGATCGTGAAATGTATCACAAATACGACTGAAGAGGTGGTGCCAGCGCTCGTTGATTCCATTTTCTCAGCACAGCTCAAAGCAGAAGTTAGCTAACCGAATCTCCTCAAACAAATGTTGACCACATGCAGCTTTAAGGACCAGATACAGAAATAACTTAATTTAGACTCTTATTTTTTGCTTAAAAAATTAGATTAGAAAAAGGGCGGTCATTTGAAAACCGCATCCTGATTTTTTGTAAATAACTTATTATCAGATTTAGTTATTAGTATTTAAACCCTTCTCATGCATTTAGAGAAGGGTCCAGAAATTTGTCAAAAGCTTATCCTCAAAACATGCACTTTTGCACCCTCAGAGGAGGTTTTGATGAATGGAAGGATCGAGATTTATTGATGTTGCACTTTTGTACTCTTAGTAGATATTAGAACAAGGAAAGATAAATCATTGTTGCTTGAAGCTTATGAGTAGGACCAGTCATAAATGGTACTTTTATCTCTTGATCATTTCTGCTTATATTCTTAAAGCAA
>APFE030760452.1:3644-13980 GCA_000404065.3 Pinus taeda | reverse complement strand
TGTTGGTCCCATGATATTGATTGTTGTTAACTTGGCATGTATATTCCCAGTCTTTCATGTTTCAAGAAGTCATTATTTCTATCCTTTCTTGTTGGATGCATATAATTTTGGATTTTGCCCGCTTTCTGAATGCTTCCGAGACGATTCTTCTTGTATTTGCAGACCTTTGTCCCTGATTTCCATTCCTGTACATATTTTAAGGAAGCTGTTTATTTTGACTCTTTCTTTGTTGGGTTGCATTCAATTTTCTGATCCTTGTGAGCTGGGTTCTGTTCAATTTTTGGCTTTTCCCGTTTTTCAATTATACCGGTGTCCAGGTAGTTTTAGAGCTTCGTCATCGATTCTCATCCTTGTACATATTTAAGTAAATGCCTGGTCTTGGTTTTATATTGTACATAAAAGTAATGGTCTGAAAGTTCGTTTTTGTTGTTGCTGGTCATGTAATTTGTAGCTTTCTACAACTGATTCTAGAATGTTATTTTTAGTAATTCTGATTTTGTGAAGGATGGATGTAAGCTCCGATACCAAGAAGAAGAGGATCAGTGCAATGCTTTAATCATATTATTGCTGCGTTTTTCTTTAATAATAAACTTGTGCATTTGGCTGGAACTTTTAGTGCTAAGTTCTATTAGTAGGACTTTTTAGAATTATAACCTGTAATGATAAAATGGTTAGAATTGATGACTCTTGAGTTTTTATTATTCAGTCTAAAGTGACTGTTGAATATATTTTTCTTCGATTCTGTCGCACTCAAGAAAATTGATAGCACTATGTTTCCAATTACATTGAATCTTTGAAGATTTCCACAACATCTATGCCAAGTTAAAATTTCACTAATGGCAAGGCAGATAAGGTATTCAGCGCACCATCACAAAAGCTATCTTTTACATGATCAGCTTGGAGAATATGTTCCTTATTGGGAAAACGTTATCTGAACAAGAGTGATCAGTTTGAAGTCTTTTTCTTTAAGCTTGGAAAAGTATATGTTTGAAAACTCAAGATCAGGCATCTTAAAGTGTTGCCACTAGCGATGTCTTACTCAATTGTACTTTACCAGGATCAAATACATCAATTTTTTTCTATGTTGCATGAGTTTTTGGAACGTGGGAACGTTGGGAACGTTGGGAACTTGGGTACGTGTTTTTACAGGAAACAACTAATTGGGAGCGGTACTATTATATAATAAAAAAATTAAAGATTTAAAAAATTAAAAATATATTTTTTAATTATATAATTTATATAATAATCAAAATTAATATTGATTCAAAATACTAGTATATTAAAATCAAATTTCTTATTTTATAACCATGATATGAAATGAAGGTGGACGATGGAACTGCTGGAATTTTGTCCGCTTCTCCCATTACCAGTGCCTGACACCTTCCCGAATCCCAGCTTATGGAGGAGGTACACCATGCAAATTGTTTGTGCTGCAACTTGCCGTTTGATCTCCAGATTTTGGAGCATTGCCCTCAATTGTGTAGAAAAAAATTTGACAAGGTGACAGCCCTCACAGCTTCAAATCTTATTGCTTAAGTACCCACAGTCCCAAACTCCCAGGTCTGATATAAAACTTTTAAATACAATTTATTTGAAACATTGGCTGCCTCTACCATTTAGTCTTTCGCACAACCGATGAAAGAAATTTTATGAGCAAACACACACACACATTAAATAGACACAAGTACACAATTGTTTTTGGTCAACTAGACCCTGGAAAAACCCACAAGGGAAAACCAGTTCTGAAGGAGGATTTTATTTAGCTTCTAGAGAAATTTCTTACAACAGAAAATACACAAGAGATACAACTTATCTCTTCCCTTGAATATGCTTTTCAGAGGTCTGCTTTACTGAGTTTTGGACTGATATTTTACTCCCACAGTCTGCTTTCCTTCAGTTAAATTTTCAGCCTCTTTCACTGCTCATTCAAAGCTGGAAATGACCCACAGAACAGTCACCAACTTCAGCTGGAAATACAGACTTCTGAAGCAACTTACTCCTCCCTTAAACCATGCACTAAAGCACTGTTAAAACACAGGCCCATGAAACTTGCCGATTACACTCAGAACAAACCCAAAATACACACAGAACAGGCCCTAGAAACAGACCTTAGAAATTCACTGTACAGACCTGAAATTCTAGGCTTACGTGTGGCTGACTGAAGGAGTATTTTTTCTGCTGCCTGTACGCTGAATTTCAGACTTGGAACTTGCTCGTTCAACCCTCTAGAAGCCCTCGATTGATGTGCTGAAGATGGCAGACTGTCTCCTAAATTTTCGAACCCTTCTCCTTGGCTTAAACTCGACCCTCAAGGAGATTGGAACTGCTGGTCTTAGGCCTTGCTCTTTGCTGTAAGGTTAAACAAAAATCTCTCCCCTTCCCTTTTTGATGATTATTTTAATAGAAAGACTGCCCAAGATAATATTGACTTCATCTCGAAGAACAAGGAACCTGTGGAGCTTAGAAAAGAAATTGGAACCAAGTAAAGATATGAACACCATTTAGTCCTCACATTTCATCATCTCAGACCATTGTATCTTTTAGTATCCTAGATCAGGTTTGAGTAACTTGCACATGAAACAACTTGCTGAGAATGTAGTATCAATCAGGATTCTGAATCCAAGCTCCTCGATATGGTTCTGAGCGTGTTTGGTTCTTATTGTTCTGAATTGAGTCTCCCAAGATACCAAGGCTGTTATGAATACAGCATAAAGTTGCGTCCTATTCCCTTCAATCAATAGAATAAATGCACTGAATATACTGTTTCATTTAATGATAATCAGCACACTAGCATTCTTCCTTCAAGGCAATGCTGACTCTATAGTGATGTTGATTGGAAACGAGGTTATGGAAATTTAAAGGAACAGTTGGTTTGAATTGGCTTCTCCAACCCCAATGTTGCTTATGCACATAGTACATTACAACATCTTTTCTCCACAAGCCACATGCTCATACCATAACTCTTGTAAATTTTATTACAATTCTACACAAGTAAAAACACCGATCTCTGTTACAGCTACGAACTAACAAAGACTAGTTTACTCTGCTACTGTTTTAGAACCCAAACTGTCTCTAGCACTTTTGAACTATCTACTACAGGTTTGGATCCGCTAACAGAGAGACTAGGAAGACGTTGATGTGCTGGCCAAATTTCTACAGCTACCGCACTTGTTATCAAGCTCTGTTGATACCAGAAAACCATAACGTACTGTAAATTTGAGACTTTGGCTGCCTTGATGAGTGCAGAGATGTCGTCCTTGAAATGATCTGATCAGAAAAGAAATGTTCGAATTGGATGGCTTCTGGAACTCGGCCCGACTTGATTCAATATTTTGATGGCTTTCAGAACCAATCTGAACCAGGTCCTATCTTTCGGTCTTCCACAGTCTCAGCTATTTCAGAGACCACTTTTCCAGTTGTATTACTTAACCCTACCCAGATCAAGAGTTTAGGACCTCCATTGTTTGTAATTCAGATCCTGTGCACAAATCAGCATTTATTTGATACAGCTCATGTGGATCAGCATTTCCAATCCTCTGGCACATGATAACATATGTTGTGGCAGAGTATTTCCGCACAGTTTGATAGCCATTTGAATAATAGGAAGCCAAAACATCCACAGGAACAGTTGTTGCTAGAGGTTCCTTCAGCAATTCAATACCTAAGAGCATACTATTGTTACTATATCTGCTCAGAACACAGTAATAGCATCAGGACCTTGGATTATATTCAATGCACTCCTCTATGAACACATTTAATGATTGCTACTTAATGTAATTACTTGTGACAATCCATAAATATGTGCATTAGGAAATTTGAGTTCCTATATCTCTATCCTTAAAAATCAATTTCTAATGAATTTCAGTCTACTAGACAATCAACAGTCCGATGTAAAACCCTCTTTTCATGGCATATAAAAGAACTGGAAGCACAATCTGCATGCTACATACTCACCTCGAAGCAAGGAAATCAATAACAGTTAAACTTTGGGAAATATGGTCTGAAGAGTTAGACCAGTCAGCAGATCCATCTCTGCTGGCACTATGCTCCATTCCATTTTGTGAACCAGGTGCTGCGTGGAGGTCAACAATAACCTTTAAAGTTTAAACCATAATGATCTGCCCATTTAAAAGCATTATCGAGAGATTGTAAAGATCCTCCTACGAAAGGTGCTGGTGGATTCGGATCATATGCATTCCACCACCCAACAGGAATTCTAACAGTATTTATACCATTCCTGGAGAGGAATTTGAAATCCTTATCTTTAATAAAGCTGCTTCTATGTCTATGGTAAACTTTCTTTGCTTTATCACTGCCATATCCATTTGCAAGCTGGTAATCTCCATGCAAATCATTGGCAACTATAATCATCTGGAAGGTTGCTGAATTGTCATGCCACCCAGGATCTCCTTGGTAATCTGCTGTAAGCTGCTCCTGGGATTGTGCCTGCATATACATTCCATTGAACACCCTGATATGCACTCAGTTAGGATGTTTATGGTGCCTAATTATGTGGAATGTTTCCCAATCAGCAGGAGAATCTGCTTCTGCAGACATGTTGCCTCCTCCTTCATTTTCCGCTATTAGGAATTGACCACTAAACACTCTAAGTTGATACATGCCATCTGAGACTCTCCTCATCTTGAAAGTCTCCCAGGTAGAAGCATTGTCCAGGTAAATCAGAATTGCACTTTGTCTTTAACGTAATTTATGTTGCCTTTGTCCAACATAAAGGCACGTTTTTAAGCATGTATGTCTGAATAATTAATTCACAAGAGGGCTTATTATTGGTATTATGGGTACGACTGTAATGACTATGATCTTTGTGGAATCATTATGGAACTGGTAGGCAGACATGTTTCATTTTGCTATACCTAGCGTGTATTGCCTGGAATAGTACCATCGCCTCTGTAGTTCAAAGTCTTTCAAGAAAGTATTCTAAATGTAAGCATAGAATTCTGTTCTACTTTTTATAAATACAAGATGGGATAGCAATGGTTCTTCTTTTAATAAGTTCCAATGACACTAGTGATGTTTTTTTTTGTTGTTCATTTTTAACAACACCAGATAAATGAATGAACAAGCACACAGATAAACTGTGAGAAAGTAAATGTTATGAAATATATCTTCATTATATTTTTAAGGGTCCTTTACCCTTTTGAAGAACTTGGATTTAAAATTAGGAAAGGATGTTTATACAAGTTTTCTATTTAGGTAATGCGTTCAGAGCACAAATTTTTGGATCTGGGAAAAAGAATATTGGGTAATGGCCTGACACTGATTTTCAACTGAATTGCATGCTACTTTGTTTGCTGAATTGATTGGTATTGTTAGTTGATCTTGTTCAATATTTCAATTTTTGTTCATTACACTTATCAAAAACCAATCCTTTATTTATAATAGTCAAGTGCATCATGAATGCCAGTACTAAGCAATTTCTATGCATCTTTTATCATCTTCAGTTTCAAAAAAAAATTACAATCAAATAATTGTTCTCATTAGGTTTCACCCTACGAAGGTAATAATTTCGATATGTTCCATTTTAAGCATTGGTTGGTTGTCAAAAAGTCTATCTTTTCTTGCTCAAAATGCTGGATAATCCAAAATCTAATAATGCAGTGTCAAATTCCAAAATAAAAATGGACAAATGCTACAACTGTCAAAATGTAATCAATTAAAACATAATGACCTAATAGAAGAACTAATCAATATGTGCGCATTGCAGAATTAGAGTTAATTAGTTTCACTTCAACAACTTAATGGGTTTTCCCTCACCGTTAAGTCTGGTTGGTATTGAATTCAACTACTTCTTTCTTCTAGGTATTTATTTCAATTTTTCAGCTTGATCTGGAAAAGATAGTTCCCAAGGCTATTGGTAGATTTATGTTATTCATGTTTGTATTGAATAATATATGCACTCTTTACTTTATTAATAGAGAGACATGCTGAATAGTTTTCCTTATTTTATGTCTTTTACAGCAGATCAAATTGCTTTCTTTCTTTTTCATCAAACTCGAACGTAGAGATAGGTTTATACCATCTATCAAGTAACAAAATGACAAACATGGACATAATATACCCAAGGGTGAGGGATGTGTTTACTTTGAGGAAGATAAATTTTCTGGGACATTTTGACTATTGCAGATTATCAAGGGATAGCCCCAAAGCTTTTGGGATGCTTCGACATTTCTCGTGATTTTTCTCCAAAAGATGTCAAAGTATAATACTAGCAGGGAAAAGAATAAAGTCAATAACAAACCCTAAAATGACTACATTTACAACCCAACTGCTCTTTAAAACCATGTTCTTGGCATTTTCAAGAGTAATGACCTACAAAACAAGTTAACAGTGCTGAGTGAAGAAGATTCTTACAGCTGAAGGAGAGTTAGTTTGTTCACAAAAAGCAAGCGTGCTCCATTCTTATCTCTGCGATTTTCTATATTGTGACCATGTTGCACAAGGTTTGATGCATGGTTGGATACCAGTGAGGCTGTAAAAGAGTCCTTACCTAGCTTTCCAATACCTGTGTAGCTTGCTAGCCAAGTTGTTGAAATTAGTTGGTATGCTAGAGCTTCTTCTCTCCTTCATGAATGCAACTTGGATATCAAGAAGCCTCGTCCATAGAGTTCTCTGTTGATGCTCTTTACCTAAGTAAGATAGATATTAATTGATGTGCCAGAGTAGAGATTTTCAAAGCCTACTTGAAATTCACTTTGTTGAGCCACATGAGAAGCCCCTAACTTCCAAGATTCATCTCTACTTCCACCCTTGACAGTGAACTAAAACCCATAAAGATTCTCACCTCTTGTCCATCTAACAGGATTCGTGGGAACGGATTGATTGAGAAGGAATTGAATGGATGTCACATACAAGCAGAACATTTAATGGAATTAGTATTTCCTCATCCAAATGAAATCTGGAGAGTGCAGAGTGAATCTTTGACCTATCTAAGAGTAATGTTTATGAAAATGGTCTTTGTTGATAATCTAGTGTAGTTAAATGGTAGAACCTAGCGTAGTATCTATGCAGTGTATACTATAGATAGCAGACTTTAGATTATTGTTAGTTTAATATTTGCAAGAACCAAATAATGAATAATAGACTGAATGTCACATGCAGTGAGAGTTAGGTCATGCATAGTGATTTTGTAGTGTTGACATGGGTTAAAATTTTGAAGATTAAGAAATGTCGGTAATTGAAATATGGCCAAATGCCATCATATTTGTTCAGGCTACCTTTGACTTGGATAATAAAATTGTGGAAACTAAAAACTAGCAGACTTTATAATCTTACACTAGTAATTTAATATTTGTAGCGAACCAAGTATGAATAATAGGCAGCGTATCACATGCACTACAAGGAAGAAATGGTACATCGTGCAAGAATTAAAACCAAAGATAATGTCTTAGTTCTTTGTGCCAGATAACATACTAATTAATTGTGTTGGAATACCTAGTGCAAAACAAAGGGCTAGTATAAACATTGATATTATAGTCCTAATAAGTGATAATGTTCCTAGTCATAGTTCTTAATAGTTCTTTAGTTACATTCCTCATATTATTTGTATGAATGTGTGTGTTTGTTGATATGTGCAACCTATGGGCTAACGGCCTTGAGACTTTTCTGAGTTTTTGTATGACAACATTCTTCTGTTGGGATATTATTCTACAATTGCCTTGTTCTATGCCAATGGTTTAGCTTGAGCTTGTATATGGATATGATACTGCTTTAAGTATCTGTATGTATGCTCAATAAAAATGCTTCAGGTTTTATTATTGACTTGGTGGGATTGGTTCCTTCAATATTAAATATGTTTCTTTGCCCTTTTATCATTTCTTCACATATACCTTTAATAGTCTTCAAGTAATGCCACAAGTATCTGGTAACCAGGAATGTAAGGAAAAAAAAAAACAGTGACTTGTTTGCTCCGAGAGCCATGAACTGAAATGGATCCACATTTTTAGCTCTTAGTCTTTATCAAGCTCCCTGATGTCACTTTCCCATATTAGGAACATCTTGGGGGTGAGAAAGTGAGGTATCTGAAAGAGATAGACCTGACTAATAAAACCTTTGGGTGTAACTAGAAAGACTGGCTGGAAAGAGAGGTTAGATGGACATTTATGTTTGTTTACAGATGATAACTGGTTGTTACAGCTAACTATTAGATGCTCAATATTTTCTTATATTTTAAAAACCAGAGATTTTCCTATCCTTCTGTACAAATTTTGACAGAGTTGTTACCTGTGCAGAGAAGGCCCAAGTTGTTACTATTCAAAGGAAATCCTGCATTAGTTTTCAGACCTATGTGGAATGTTACATAGATACTAATGAGTACTTACAAAATGCCATTAATAATCCTGAGGCAGAAGAATGCATAGTTATGAGTTATGATGAGCTACATAATCTTCCAAATAAGCGAATCTGAATGGTTGCAAAAGTCAGACTGCAACATGTGTTACTTAATTTGCACACTAAGAATGGGGCAGTTACAAGAATAACGAATTCAAAGTGTACAAACCTGGGCATATTGCCAAGGAATCAACAACACAAGCCACAAGATACCAGAGATATGCATTATTGTTCAAATTAGACTTTCTTCCCAAGAACTGTATGCATTAAGATTATGCATTGGAATTCCAGAGTAGAGAATTTGAAATATATCAATTCAATTAGGGAATAATAAGATAAATACTATCCATATAATTGATTAATAGTTTGAGGGTTAAGCGAATACGTCAAAAGAAACCCTGCAATATTAAGAAAAGTGAAGTTAACAATAATGAGAGTTGTTCCAGGCAGTACAATGATAGAAATGGAATATCATGGATCTAGTAGTGAAAATCCATCAAGGTGACACTTGAGAGCACACAAATATGTATATATCATTTGAGAATAAAAATCCATGATAGTATTGATAATGAGTAGTACAGACGTACCGATTCAAAGAGCAGAGTACACCTAATAAAAAAAACCCTAGGTTCGGACAATAAGATACACAATGCTGACTTGAGAGATGTGATCCGAGAGAAAGGAAATCACTTGTATACAAAGCAACTCAAGGATAATCAAGATCTAGGCAGAAAACTCAGGCGAGACCTAGAAAATTGGCACATTAAGGTGGTCATGGAGATTTGTAATATCCATTGAGTGATCTTACTTGAATAGAATAACAATGAATGGAATTGATAGTGCACTAATCCATTGCTTGCCATTATTTTGGTTTTGGTACCACCTTATAGCATATCCGGGTTCAAATGCTATTTTCCATGACGGACAATTGAATATCTTCAACTCTAATTGTTATTGAGGGGTTCCACAAAGATGTCACATGAGAATTTATGTTGCCCATTTTGACATAGACAACTATCTATGTTAAGTTTTTATGTTGCAGTTTCGTATTATTTATTTATGAACATTGTGTAATATTGATGCATTTGGTTGAACATGTGAAACTACTTAGGTTTGATTTTGATGATGGAAACATTTGATGTATGACTTACTTGGTGATGATTTATCTAGTACATGACTTATCAGAGCTATTGTCGTTTCATGTATGGCTTAAGTGGATATGATTTATCTAATGAATGACGTAGTGAAATTATGATTGTTTCCAGTATGAACTACAAAGTGACATATGGATACTAGACTTAATAATGTGATGATTATACGTCTTGTGCACGAATGAGAGCTAACCTGCAGGGAGAAAGAATTATATGATAGCCGAGAGCTACTCTTCCATTGAGGGAAGGTTGAGGCATCTCATGGGGAAGGTATGATGCACATTGTCCTATTACATTTTGTATCTACTTGATATGGACTCTTATGACACGAGTAAAATGCAAATGACAGGTGGCAAGACGACCTGACTGGATTATTCGATGACAAGTCCAACCAGCTCTGTAGTGTGGTCCGTGTTGTGAAGGAGGGGTGGAGGTTTTTCCCACCGTGTATCCTCCGAAACCTGGAATCATGGGGAGGACAACTGAACGCTCCCCCTAGACGTGTGATGACGATTGCCAGTTGCCTGCTGGGGGAAGTTAGGTCGATGTATTCGACACTCCCACCATGATGGTTTTATCAGTGGTTAGTATGGCCGTTGCCATTGATAAAGCAGTAGAGGACGGATAGGACGGGAACGGAAGTAGGCCAGGGTGGATAGGAGATATAGATCAGTTGGAGACTCTTGATGGAAAGAAATTTCATTGCCATACTTATTCGATTTCATTACTATAACTCTCTCCGGTGCTATGCTTTCAAAATCCTTGCATCTTTTCATTCTAACTTCGGGACGAAGTTTTTTGAAGGAGGGGTGTATGTAATGCCCCACTTAAATCTT